>DVQH01000128.1:0-43312 GCA_018231625.1 Papilio phestus
CACTAAGACAATGACTGTGAGCTCACAATGAGTCACATTGTACGAGGGTCGTACATAAATAAAGAGTCGAGTCTCCAGCGTCCTCTCTGAGAAGCGACATATATGATAATAACTTGTTTGTTTGTTTTCAAAAGAAATTGAACATTATAGGTAATTTCTTAGAATGATTTTATTATTACAATTAATTCTTTTAAGCATTTGAATGCAATTTTGACACCATGACAACAGATGGCGAGTCGATCTTTATATACGGGGCATTTATAGATTGTAGATGTAGATTGTTGAAATATGAGATATTTTTAAAAAGTATTAATAATAAAATAATTTAATGTTTACTATTTAGTTTTTGAATAAAATAAAAAAAAAGAAAAAAGAAAGGCCCCTGGCGGGACTCGAACCCGCAATCCCCGGTTTAGGAGACCGATGCCTTATCCATTAGGCCACAGGGGCATTTACCCTGCTTTAGCGTGGTTACTAAACCCTTTTACTTGTTTGCTCATTTTAGAAATTTAGATAATACTTGAAATCTTAAAACTTTGAATTGCATTTTACACAGAAGTGCATCTTCATCACCAAGCAACGACTCAATTGAGCTTAAGCTTTTCTACAACTTTACATATTTGAAATCTCTTGTCACGCTCACTAGAAATTCTGCGTGTCATATATGAGCATAAATCTATGTTAAATTTTTTTATAGACCTTTAACGAAATAAAGAATAGAATAAAATAAATTTCCTCCATTTTGCTATTGTCTGCGGCGAGTAACAATCGAATCACATCAAATTTAATAGATTGCTTTCCGACGACAACAATGTTACTCAGAGTTCTTCTCTCTTTCTCTCTTTGTTAGAAATATAGATCGATATTAATTTAAACATATTAAGAAAAGATATAAAATTTTAATTTTATATTTTATAAGTGTTGTCTAGTGTGTTTAGAGCTATAAATTGTGGCTGACGTAGGGATGGGACAGAGAACGAGTGGGTCCGTTGCCGTGGTGGGTCGCCAGTAACGACTCTGTCCATGGCGTGACGAGCCTTGAGCTCGCAACGCGTCTTGTTTATGCACACACACACACACACCAAAGAGAGAGAGAGAGAGAGAGAGAGCATGCCAGGGCCAAATGGAATCGTCGAATGGCAAGAATTCAATTTGGCCACAATTAGCATCAGTGTGACGGGTGGGTAGAGCGCACAAATCGACGGCCGTCTTGGTGACGAATGCCACTAGTCCATGTTATTGCAACTGCCATGGCTGGAATTACTCTAATGGTCAAACATTAATTTAAATTGTTCTGCTCAAATGGAACATATAGATTTTTACATAAAACTGACAATCGTTTTTCTGCCAAATAGACATTTTGCTAGCATCCATAGACATACACAGTCAATATGAAATGAGCGCATCCTTCCAAGCAAGTTTCTTGAGAGTGGGAGAAGCAAGTAGTGTAGTGTACTAGTGACTAATGTCATTATCCCGATGACTCATGAACCATGGTTCTCAACTTCTAGTCAATAGTTGACCGTGCCTAACTTGACGAGTCATGTTTAGACAGCACTGGCCAGCGGGAATCAATGTGCATCTATCACTAGTGAGTAACATCACAAAAGCTTTGGTCCATCTCTGCTCAATCTGACTAATTGGATCAGCCAGAGGCAAGTACGAGGCAAGTTTGGTGGACTCTGTAGTGGAGGGAAGCATGATTGAGCTTGGCCAATAAAGCCAACTTGCTGTCATATAATAAATGGTTCAGCTTATCTCATCTAATGGACGAGTAAGAAAATCTATAAAAAGCATTATCGCCATTATTAATTTGCTTGAGGCAGCTCGGTAGGATTTAATTTGTTTGCATTGTGTATTGCTGGTGCCAGCCGCCACCGTAATATTAGTTGGATGATATCGGCAAGCGACTGAGTCGACCTCTTAGTCCTCTCTCCTAGCTCTGGCCCGCAATAGCTCCTGCCACGAGCACACTCACTGGACGCGTACGCTGCAATTGCAAAATCTTTTTTATATAAATTTAATTTAATTTTGTTGTTACGACAACATTGCAAGCTAGTATAAACAATAGCGTAAAGGGAGCAAGAAAGAGAAAGATTGCATGTTAAGATCGGAACAATGGGTATATAGTCGGGTATACAGTGGGCTTGCAGTAGATAAATCTTGCCTCTGCTTGCCAGCACCACAGCAACTACGACAATGACTTGAAACAAGAGTTGCTGAATCAATCGCCAGATAGATGGCATGCGTAATGTTGGCCCGTCGGCTAATGAATCGAGTGGGCTGAGTTTGTTCTTGCTGGTGACGCATCCCAACACGATTCAAGCAGTGATTAGTGCTCGAATTGTCAATTGAGTTATACCAGTGAACCGATGGACATTGACTCTTACAGAAAGGCAGCCTCACCGACAATTCATTGTTGGCAACCATACTCAAGTGCGCAAGTGTGTTATGTAAAGTTGTACAAACTTCAAACCCAGGCAATAAAACATGTAGACATGCGCACCGTGTGTCAAACAGTTTGATTTCTGGTGGAGAGTCCAGAGAGTGTAGAAAAAGGGCGCGAGTGGGTGTGGCATCTCTTCTCTTGCCTCTCCGATCACACATCGACGGGCCAGGCACCCACTGCCCTTTCGCTCGATTGATTGGCTCGCGCGCCCGATGTGACATTTGAATAGATCTACTGTGAGATGAGCCGTTGACGTTCATTGCTCCGGTAGTGTGGTGACAGTTTTGCAAATTGCCTACTAGCCAGTAGATAGCCGCAATCTAATGCCATAAAACAGCCTAGTGTTCTAATGCTCGTTCCCGATTGTACCAAATAACCATGCTGTGATGACAACTGAATCAAGTCATAATTTAAAGGAAAACCTTGGAGTGATGAGCAACTTGGTGGCAACAAGGTGGCAGCACTTAGACTACAGAGTACGAATTGCCTGACTACCAATCCAATATGTGGTTGCACTGTCATAGCTGTCGTGCACGACAAAGCCATTGGTAGAAACATTTTATTGTTAAATTGTAATGAATTATCGTTGTCGTTTTCATAGATAGTCGGTGGAAAGCGTCAGTGGTGCACATCGATTCGTGCACATCTTTCTATATAGAGTGAGGGTTAGATACCACGGCTTCCACTGAGCAGACCATTGTCATAGATGGGTCCGCTCCAACGTTTCACTAGACAAGGCAAGCAATTTGGCAGGCAATTGACTGACATTGAATCGACAAGCATGCTCACTATCGCTACCGCTTTGTGCTCTACCAAACCAAAATGGTTCATCAATAATTAACGCTAACGACATCTTGCCTGGATCACCGGAACTGGCGGAGAATTTCCTAACCCTGAACTAAACGTAAATAACTTGTTTAATTGTCAAACTTCAAAAGGGATTACATGGATATGTATTGAAATAAGTAATATATTATTTTATAACAGTATGTAAAAAATAATAAGTGAAGGGATCGTAATAAAAATGTAGAATTAAATAGAAACTATTGCTAACTGTCTCTATTGTTAGCATGCTACATTCCTTTCCAAGTACACTTGCATAAATGACGCTCGAGTGACCGATAATGGGTGCACTCCGATGGCGATGACCCAGCGCTGACGATTCGAGGCAACGATGCATGGCACGATCAGTGCTTGCAAATGGTAGCACTGAACGTTCAGCTTGATTGGCAGTGACAAATGTGGCCACTCGGTCTACTGGTGGTGACAAGCAGACTCGCTCGATCGAATTGGCAGGTGCACTGATCGAGTGAAGGACTTGAACTACTCGGATAAGGTCTCCTCTGAGCCGACCCTCTCCCAGACATAAGGACGGGACGGAAGTGGTGGTCTCACACTTGCGGTCCAGCTTAGGGCACGAAACGGGTTCATATTTTAGCCCGAAAGCGGGTCGGGTCGGGTTCGGGTTTGTTAATAAGTTATCGGTCAACCCGAAAACAAAACCCGCTTGCCCGAAATGTGAAATACTATTGCATACATACTTTCACATAGTGTGACGCACTTTCACTGTGTCTCACAGTCACTATGACCAGTCACCCTAACTTCTCTCACTCTTTCTGTTCCCCAATAACCTAACCTAACCTCTCTCTCTCTCTCTCTCTCTCTCTCTTTATCTCCAATATCCTAACCTTACCTGGGTAGAGGCTGACCTGTCCTTCACACTTTACAATCCCTTCACACATATAGAAAAAGCGTTCTTAGGAATAGTCCCATAGAGATTGCATTATAGCTAATATTCAAATGAACCTAGCTCGAAAACAAATATTTATTCTGAATATGGACACTAAGCTTAATCAATTTGGCAAAGTCACTAATTTTTAGGGCTGTTAATTAGGTGCCCATGAGTAATTTATATGAAAATGTTCGTAAATCATTGAACTTTGTAATAGAAAAGTGATTTTTATTGATTTTCAATTAAATTATTGACTATAATAAAATAACTTATTCGGGTTTCGGGCTGTTCGGGTTAAATCAGTTATTTTTAGGGTTTATAATTTATTTTTCCGTTTCGGGTTCGGGTTTGAAAATTGGACCATTTTGTACCCTAGTCCAGCTGATGGAAAGTATGCCAAGGGGTCGATGATACTTGACTGGCTTTCACCGCTCACTCGACCCTCACGTGCCAGACGAGTGGCCGTGAAAAGCCCAGTCTGCAAGGGGCAAATTGTCAAGTGACTGCGAGCGATCGGGCGCGAGGGAGGCAGAGGCGCCGAGGGGGACGAGTGGTGGGGAGCGGGAGAGAGAAACTGAGAGAGAGAGAGAGAGAGAGAGAGAGAGAGAGAGAGGGAAGCTGTCGCTTTGTCGGCTCCCCGTGCCGCCGATTGCGTGTCGGCTGCCACCGCGGTGCCTCTGGCCGCCAATCTCCCCTCTCACATCACCAGGCAGACAGTACCCCACAAGCTAATCGACCCACTGACTCCCAGAGAATCCATCACACTCAGCCCACCAGACTCCCACTTACTTTCTCCCACCGACTTCTCACACAGCGGACGACGACCCACCGTCTAGTTACTTCTTGTTATATACTCACAAGCGATCCAAAACTCTCACCACTCTCTGCTAATACAGTCAGAATCAACACTAATAGCATTCTCTCTCCCTCTCACGCTCTTTGAATTGATTCTTTTTGTTTCTTTGTTAAATAAGCAAAAAATCTTCAAATAAAGAGGCCACGAGTAAAGGCAGACAGCTCGATCTTCTCTAATGGCAGTAATGGTGGATTGAGAAGCTAGAGGTCTAGGTCAACGACAAACAAGTTCCAGTTGACATTATGTTCCAACGGGTTCATATTTAATGTTCAGAGTCACTAATGTAGACAAACATAATAGCAAGCAATCGATTTTAATTTTTGGCTTTCCATTCAGGTTCGTCCAATTAGTAATCAAGTTACTACACTCATATATTTTCTGATGGTTTCTAAATTCACATATTAAAAATTTTCACATTATATCTTTTTGTGTGAGTAGTGGAATAATTATTTTAATTATTAAAATTAGTTAAAAATTAATTTTAAAAAATATAAAACAAGTATTATATTGTGAGTTTTGAATGTTTAATAAGAGATAATTTTAAAATTATTTTGTTATACTGAAATTGTGAAAATTGAAACTTGGATATACTTACAAAATTGAATTGAACCGAATGTTGTGCGGTTCCAATGTATCTTCATTATACCAAAAACCGAACATTCGATTTTGTGGCAAGTATATTCCGCTTTAGTTTGTACAAAAAAAACTAACACTGTTGAACCTTAGAGAAACTGTTGAGTCTAGTTGAACTTGAAATTGAAGTGTGTAAGGGTGACTCACCTTCAGGGCGAGTCTGGTGCCAGTCACTGGAAAGGGACTGCCACCGTAGCAAGTTCACCCCCTTGGCGCCGTACTCACCGCAAAGGGGATCGTTAGGCTGCCTGTAGTGAGGATGGCATGAATGGTGAATGGTGAATGCCATCCATCGTCATTCATTACACTTGGGGTTGCTAGCGTGTGAGGGGAAAGTGAGAGATTTCGCCGCGAGCAGCCCCCACATAGAGGGTAAGGGGCGAGGGCGAGGACTTGCTCTCGGGTGACACTGATATTCAACGGGCAGGTCACTCGGTTTTTGGGTCACTCACTGAATTGCTTAATTCCAACATTATTCTCAAAATGCAGAATGTAGAACTGTGCTGTTGTGAACCCATCACCAGTCAACAATGAGCAACCCAACACAGTAGAATTCACTTTTTAAAAATATGATCAATCAAACCAACTTAGCCACCACCTTTGAAGAGTTGAAGAATCGATCGACTCAATATGAGGTTAGAAAAGAGAACAATTAGAAAAAGAATCAAGAAATGTGAGGGATTCTTGTGTTGTGAGGGGTGATTGAATTGCAAGGCAACGCGTGTCGTCGGTCTGCCTGGTGGAAAGCAGGGACGAATCCCACCGCACCACTCCACCCGTCGTCTCGCCGTCGTCCCTCGCTCACCACTGCTGCTAATTGCACACAACACCCTGGTCCGCTATCAGCTGATGCCTCCCGCTACTCAGCTGATGTTGTGGCTCAGCTGACTGCTTTTCACCGGTTAGCACGATGCACCAACTGTCTAAGACGGATCCCCTTCTGAAGTACTTGATTTCCAAGTTTTGAGTTTAAAAAATTTGTTCATTTTTAATCATGCATGTGCAACAAGACACATTGCAATAGGTTTGCGAAATCAGGTCTGCAATTTTATTATTTATATATATATATATGGTTGCAGACCAAGACCATTGTTGTTCACCATAACAATATCATATATTTTGTGTTGTTTTCAAGGATATATTATGGCTCAACACAGCTCAGCAACAAAAATGAATATAGAGATGCCTTAAAACTTGTTTTGCTTTCAAGTATTGCCTCAACGATTCGATCCACTAGTGTGAACTAGAAAAATACATTTTCTGGACTCTGTAAGTTGAGTGAGGGTAGAATAATCACAGCAAAAAACCTAATGGGGTGGCAAAGGCCATCAAAGGAGCTAAACTTGCATGATGAGCACCAGTCAAGTGAGTGGCACGATTCGATCGGTGACTGGCTGCAAACGAGTTCCTACCAGTGTCGCCTGTGTGGTGCCAACCGTAAAGAGTGAGGTTAAAGAGTCAATTTTTCGGTGTTCCAAGAGCATGCGTGCATCATAATTCGAAGTCTTGTAAAAAAATTGAAACTCTAAAACTCCTGTAAAATACTATTGTCATTGAACGGGTCCTAGGAAGCAAGCTTGCAGCGCACTTCAATGTGCAAAGAAGTAAGGTTGCGTCCTAGTGACCTAGTTGAGGTGGCTGTCTCGATTCTCGTAGAAACTCGTCGACCGGTCAGGTCAGAATAGAGAGCTAGGCCATGCGCAGCGAGGACAAGGACCACAGCTGGCGTGTTCCGTTGGGGCCAGCATACTGCCGGTGCGCCTGCCGGGGTAGGGGTACGAGCAAGCGCTGCCGCAGGTAGTCGCTACCCGGGCAAGCTAGCGTCTCGTTATCTAGTCGAAAATGGTGCGGCCTACCTAATACTGCGGCAGAAGTGTTGCAACTTGCAAGCACTGTTACGCTAGATTTGGTAGCCACACCAGTTTGAAGCCGAGATAGACCCCTAGGCAGGAATAAAGACATGCCACTGCTACGGGGTGGTGGTGTGTGTGGGGATGGCATGTGGTGTGCCACTGCCCGGTGGGTGAGTTGGTTGGTAGCTTGGTGGAGTGTGGCGCGTCGGGCAGAACGGCACAACGGCCACCTCGCCAGTGCTTGTCAGCCTCTCTCATTTGCTTGGCGTCCTCTCCCCGTGCGGCGCCTCTTCGTTCTGTTCTTTTGTTTTTGCGGCGCTAGTGGCCATTCTCCCGGTTCGCCATGTGACTCACCGAGTCCACCGCGCCGCAACCCTATTCTTGTCCATCTCCGCTGTCCACTTGGTTCCATTTGTCACGTGTTTCACTAGCAGCATGTTTCGTGTATCCAGGTTTCAGTGTGATCACCGTTCAGTCGACCAATCTCGACAAGCCAGTCAAGACGAAATGAGCGCGATATGAACGAGGTCAGTTTTGTGCCACAGCAGCAGCAATCAAATAGTGTCAACAGCAAAAACAACTCAGTGGTCAGGTCTTTAACCTCGAACTCGACGCCACCGTCTCATCACACATACATCTCATCCGGATGGAACCAGGCAACACAACTAGTGACATCTATGGCCGCGCCACACCCACCCCCGAATTTTGATCCACATCGAGCACCACCTTACCCGCCACCTCCTCCCGTCCTAAATGGCAATCCCGGGTTGCCTGGACCAAACTATGGTCATTATGCCAAGTTGCCGCCACAGTATGGCGCAGAGTATGGGCACGGCCCGAGCTTATCCGCACCACACTACCCACCACCGGCGACTAGTACACCTTACGGCTCAGCGTACATGCCTTCACCATACCCTTCCCCGAAGCCGCTGGAAGTTAAATCCGAGCCACACCATGGTGGAGACAAATCCCATGAAGCCATGTATAAACACTGGGAGCAATCAGGCCTCGATCCTGGTATGCACGACTCGTCGTCACTGAACACTAGCGGTGTACCAGGCCGTGCATCTAGTAACCAAGAAAAACACCATGGTTCGACACCCGACAGGCGAGCACCGAACGGACCTAGTAACATGGCTGGTATGGGCTCTATGCAGCATGGAGCCTACCAGGGTCACGTTTATGGCCAGCCACCACCTGGCATGTATCCGATGGGTGCGCCACCGCCACCTTACCTCCCTCCTACTCAGCCTGGCATGCCTTACAATGCTGGCTATCCTCCCGATAGCAAAAAGATGCGACTAGGTCCGGAACATGGGGACAGTATTGCCGATCCATCTGGCCGAGTTGGACCACCATCGCTAGAGAGTTCATTTTCTCAAGTGCCTTCGTCAGCTGCTCCGCGACATAGTTTCAACGGTAGTACACAGGCCAATGCGCCAATTGCTCAAACCCCTCCTGGCCCGATGCGCATGCCGCCGTCGATGGGCGAGCATCCGTGGGGCGATCCCTCCGCCCACCCGAACGGTCCAAACCAACCGGGCTCAGCACCTCACCCGCCACCTCCCACAACGCCCACTGGACAGGTGCGTAACACTTCCACACCACCTGGCACCGACTCTGACAAGTCAGCAAAGAAGAAGCGGAAGCGATGTGGAAACTGTCCTGGTTGCCTTCGCAAGGACAATTGTGGAGAGTGTGGGCCATGCAAGAGTGTTCGTAGTCACCAAATCTGCAAGATGCGCAAATGTGATCAGCTAAAGACTAAAAAAGAGAAAGTTCGTGAGGTGAGTACTGCCTTAGAGGGCTTTGCTTGGCACTCCAGTTTACTTCAGACTGCAATCGGGAGCGAGAATTTGTGTAATTTACTGGACAAAATCCAAGAAACTTATTGCTATAAATAGAGCGCGCATAGCTTTGCACTTTTCCTTTGATGATGTCAGTTTTGCTGGCTGAAACGGAAAAATGCAGTGCGAGCGGGCACGCAGCCAGCCAGAGCACACGGAATCTCGATTCTCGCCAAAGGTCGCTGGTGATCTCGTAACTGGCTAACCTGGATAGATTGGATAGGGTAGACGCATTTGGACGATAAGATAGCGTCCAGTGTGGTCGTTCGAGTGACCGTAGAGCGAGTGTCCGATTTGCCGGCCCAACCACGGTATAGTCAGTGCGTGCAGTCATGGCAGGTTTCATTACACACACACTTGCCTCTTGGCTCAAACCGCACCTAGCCTCAGGCAAGGCCATTTGGTGTGTGTGACACTGCCTGGCTGCAGCACCCTAAACCGAATTGTCTCTATTTGAACAAGTCTTAAGCCTTTATCTCTCTCTTTTTATGGCTTTCGTTTGCACACTGTCTTTATTCAATCGACATCCGCTTTTCGAAAGGATTTGCTCATGCCAATCATTAGGTGGAGACAAACTTGGGCCAGCCTTGACCTTGTCTACCTCACATTAGCAGAATTATCCGGAAGCTAGACTATTGGATTGTAGCTCGAGCTAGCCTCGAGACGCGATGAGCCGATGACGAAGGCTGCTTGGTTGCAATGTCAGCAGCACAGCAGCCGTCTCGTAAGTCGCGAATCTATTCGGTCATTTACCCAACAGGCGCACACGCCAAGAGAAGTGCTCACTTGCCGGATGACCTTGATGGCGCGCAAGACTTGAGAGAGTATGTGAGCTGGACTGACCCACGCTCGCAGTGCTGTGATTGTGAGCTCGCTGGCGCGCACTCACCCCTCAGTGCTGCCCTCAGTGTCGCACAACAGCACTCACTATGCTTTCTTTGTTTGGCTCAATGGTGGCAACATAAGTTGATCTTTTCCATTGGTTCTTAACCGTCAAGAATAAACAGAAGATTAATGCAAAATAGTCTCCACTGACGCAGTGTAAAAAGACCAACAATCATAGGCTATTTCGCATAAATACGATGTCTAATCTTGACTAGTCTTAGGGTTTTTTGGCTAGTACAAGCGCAAGGAGTACTCGATGACTGGCAGCACTGTCGCCTAAAAGAGCTCAAACCGGTCAGCTGTTGATCTCTCAAAGCAATGGATAGTTGACTAAATGGGAAAGGAAATCCCAGTTGTGTGGCACCTGTTTTCTTGGCTTCCCTCAGGCACGTGTCAGTCACCAACGGAGGTCAGGGATAGTGCGCAGCAGGTCTAATTTGCTCAATGAATGCCAACTGCTTGTGTTACATGCATACATATATAGGGGAGAAATAAGCTGCAAATGTTTAGTCATATTTAGAGAGGAAACGACTAATTCGTCTTATTTGTTATCCACAGCCTGCTGGATCGAAAGAAAGTCAGAATTTAAATAACATCCCACCGAGGCCTTCTTCTGGTCAACCACCGGCATCAACGGGCGCACCGTCGATTTCCGTCCCAACGCCCAATCCCAACTCTTCGGGTTATGCTGGAGGACCAGCACCCTCGCCTGGGCCTCCCACTGACAGTGTGTCTCCTCGCTCCCTGAAAAGAGTAAGTCTTCTACTTAATAAAATACTAAGTGCGCGATGATCTCGTCACTCTCACTTGATCTCTACCCTCTGTGGGCAGCAGCGGGCAGCGGTGATTGTTCTCAGAGGTAGTTCGTCCGCTCTCCCTCGCCGTCCTGCTGCTTTGATCTGCTGCAAGAGCGCAAGGAAGAGTGTGATGAGCAGGATGGATGGATGGAGGTCGATTGTAAGAATTCTCACAGACAGAATGTAGATCACTGGAGCAGTAGCATGGTAGACATCAAACTAAGCTTGGCACACGTTGCTCCGTCAATGAACACATATTTTGCTCAAGGCGTACCTTGGTGCATGGTTATAGGCACTTGGCCGTGGCGCCATTGACGCACTAGTCAACTGAGCGCATTTTCTAAACGAATAGGACGAGTCCACCTCACATGTTTTTTTGGTGGGTACGTTAGTTCTTGACGCGTAATTCAAGTATCGGACACACACAGAGTTTAACTAGCTTGAGTATTTATTGGTTTCATAGCCTTAAGTTGTGTCATCTACTCCCAGAAAGAATGACTCAAGTTTTAGGTCTAGTTAGCACCTTGGCAGAGTAGTAGTGCGGTCAAGGCTCAGTTCAGTAGCATGCGAAATGGAAGCTAATTGCATGGAGAAGCCGTGTCGCGCAGCATCTAGTCAATGCTTGGCTGGCGCGTCTGCTCGCGCGCGGTGCGCGGTCGTCCATCGCGCGGCACTACCCCCTCTCGGTGGACTCGTTCACTGCGAGCAAACAGAATGGGCCAGGCAAGAAAATGGTCATAAATCATTGCCTCTGCGCCATATAGTTGCTCGTAGTCGGTTGCAGCAGCCAGCAGACAATGCAATTCATTCGCCGTACCGATTTCGATTTGCTCCTTCTAATGACTGGAGCGAGAAAAAATGATTTTCACTTTTTACACTGTATCAGCTCGATCGATCCAGCAAGCGATTCGACTCGCGCGACATAGTCACCCAAGCAGGCGGTACAGGCTTGCGTCTATTATACATAGTCGTAATTACGGTGAGATGACTTCAGTTTAAATTCGATTCGTGTGGCTCTTAATGAATGTTGTTATGGACTGATGGAGCAAGCACGTTGACTAGCTAGTCACTGCGTTGCCATTGGCACGCACATTGAGTTGCACAGTGCTTGCTTTTAGCGACTTTGCAGTTGACAGTCAGCGCCACACTGGATCAAGTTGAGCTTAACAGTGTGGCGACTTGCGACTTAGTTGGATCACTATAGATTCAGTGATGCAAAGGGCCAATGATCCTGTCTTTGCACTGCGATTCACGTGTGTGAGCCAGGTTGGTCTGCAAGTGCAATTGCGAAACCGATCAACTGGTTGGCTTAGGCAAGTCGTTGACTGCAGTGACGGTTGGACAGAACACGCCAGGCAGCACGCAGCGATGACTTGGCGGCATCCGCGCCGTGGAGGAGTAGAGCCGAGCCACTTGGATTGCCTATGCATGCTGCTTCGATGGCAGGGGCGTTCATTGTGCGCTCGAACTCTCGTCATTGTGTGCTTGTGCCGGTTTGATGTCCATCCATTGAACAGATGGCTCGCCGTGCAACGTCAGCGTATGTTTGCATTATGGCCAATCAAGCATAGAGGTAACGCTTGTACGCTCCACTATCGGACGTAATCACTTGTCTCTGATGGGAGCTGTGCTATACGCGATCCGACAGCGAATGCTGCATCGAATTGGGCAATCTCGCTAGGCTCGGATGTGCCCGATATCGCTAGCACCGATGTTGGTCTGTGTCGAATGGCAACTTTGGCAGGCCACTCCGATTAGTGCTATTATGTTCGCTGTCATCTCACTCGGTTTGGTGCTTGTTGCTCGGGTCCTGGGAAAAGTCATGCACAGTGGCATTTTTTATGCTTATTGTCATAGCCAGGAGGTGCATTCTTTGTCTGTTCGAGATTTATCGTCTGGCAAGCCAAGTTGGCATGCTAATCTATTACGACCATTGGCGACAAGTAGGCACCGCTCGGCATTGCGACCCAGTGCGCGCACTGCACCATTGTGGCACAGCTTTGTTTGCATTCTTCGCTTTGCGAGCTTTGTCTCGGTCTTATTGTTGTCTCACTTCACTCACCTGGTCCTCATACATTATCTCTTTTGCATGTTCATTGTGCTTATTGTTGTTTTGCCTGTCGAGCTTTACTTGCCTTAGCTCGTTCTTTTTGGTCCCAGTTTTGATCATATTGGACTTAAGTCAGTTGAGCTCAACTCGGTGCTAAGTTGACGAGCTACCAATCTTACGGTGCGCCATTGCTAGGCCCGCCTACCTTACCACGTTTAATCTGCCTCCTTGCTCTAAGCGCTTGCACGCACATCCACTCTAATCTGCTCTACTAGCAATAATTTTCTCACGTTCCCATGCTCCACTGTATTGCGCTTCATCTGTTCGGCGTGCTCTGAGGACCTCAGTTATACTTACTACTAACTCCATCTAGCGCCAATCTTTCTTCAGATTGCTAATATCTATAATTTTTTCATTGACTTAGGGAAAACCTGGATATCCTGATTATGCCAGTCCAGGTTATAGCTCGATGTTTGAAGGTAATGGGAACGGGCCGGGTTACTCGCCCTACCCGCCTGCTCCACCTTCGCAAGCACCGATGCATTCATCGATGGTTAATGGCAACAATTTCAACGGCAATAACTCACCCATGCCACCAGACCGACGGCCTTCTTTACCACCAGGACACATGGGTCAAGAAGAAGGACCTCCTGAAAACTCCAACCGTCACAAGCTAATGAACAATAGACTGAAAACTTTGATTCAAAGTAGACAAACGCAAAAGGAGATGAGCCAATGCGGAGGACCAATGATGCCGCAGTATGGATTACCCGGAACTCCTCCGGTTACTTCGGCGTCACATCACTCCCAGCCATATCCAGGTAAGTTAATGAATAATTTGTTCAGTAGAATTCAAGTAGTGCTTATTGATCTCTTGGTACAGGTCAGCATTATGGACAAGCACCTCTAGCACCAGCATCTTCTAGTGCAGCGCCAACAACCACCGGACCTCACCACTCAGTGCCCAGTCAGCCACCAGTGCCCAGTCTACCGGCAGGTGGCAATACACCGTCCAATGCAAATTACCAGTCACACCATGGAGACTCGCAGTGGCAGTCAAACCAGCAACAAGTCCCGACTCCCACAAGCAGTAGTGGCTCGGTGGCACCAGAAAAGTCACCAACGTCAGCCAAACCGCCAACACCAAACGGTGGTCGCAAGACTCCTGTCTTTTCGGTGCCTTCTGTGCCGATTTCTAGCGAGCAGTCTGGATCTCAAGCTGACTCTTCTACAACGTACCCACCATACTACTCAAATAGCAATATGTCCTCCACACAAACTAGTGAATCGAAAGCATCATTGCCTATTAGTAGTCATGGTCCGAGTACTGCACCCACACAACCACCTTCTTTTACCGAAGCTAGTGGCCAAGTGACCAACTACACTTCTAGCAGTAGTCAGTCAAGCAGTGGATCTGAGTTTTCACAATCTCAGCAACAAAGGACAAGCTCACCTGTCATTGTCAACGGGTACGCAAATGCGGCTAAAAGTGGCCAGATGGATCTGGCTACCTTGCTTAAGTCTGGCGGACCTTATAGCTCTGGTGAGGTTTCTACCTATCAGTCTCATCGCAACTCTCCGATGACCAATGGTGTCACTCCGACGAACAGCACGTCGACTGAAGCTACAAATAGTCCTTCTTCCAGCACGATCACTTCCACCACAAACACTAGCAATGGCGATCATTTTTTAGTGAATACGACCACAACTGTGCCCCACCTGTCAAGTTCGACAACATCTATGAATACATCTACAGGTAATTCTAACTTGGTTTTGAATTGTATAATTTGCTAATCATTTACTTGTCGGCAGATATTACCAGTACATATAACTACGCAATGTTGAGCTCACAGGGCTATTACACATCCAGTGTTAGCCCTTCGGGTTCTTTCTATAGCAACTCGACATTATCTGTGATGAAGAACGAGCCGGACAGTCACAACAATCCGGCAACAGGTGCTGATATGGTGGGACTCACGGTTGAGATGGCTGCATCGGCCGTTCCAGCCTCTCACCTGGCCACCACTGGCATAGCTTGTGGTCGTAACAATACATCGAATCATCTCAACTTTTCTTCTGAGTCATTGGCCGATTCTCGATCCGTCTACTTCGACAGCAGCTCTACTTCAACGTCATGCGACTCAGGCCTTGCTTATACTCCAACCGATACTGGTCTTTCCACCACGGCCAAGTTACTTTCTAGTTCGTCCGCTTTACGGTCTCCGGTGGCTACTCACTCGCCACATCGACTCACTCCACTCGGCTCGATGTGCTCTCTCAACTCGCCTCTGGTATCATCACCCAGCTCTTCTACCTCGGGAAGTAATGTGCTGCCACCGGTATCGACCTTCATGTTCCCCAACAGTATTCGCTCTGAGCAGGGTGATTGGTGGGACAGAAGTGGCAGCCAAATGTCGACCACCAGCAGCAAGATCACCTCTTCAAGCAACACCTTCTGTGATCCGGAGATGGACTTTTATGGTCTAATCAACAGCACCGAGTACCCGTTGTCACAGGCCTCCACCACGGCTGCCTTGTGAAAACGCCTTCTGCGTCATCTTGTGCCAAACTCTTCCTCACTCTTCCCACTCAATGTACTCTGTAGCTCTCCACTTAGTCTCACCTAGCATGGTTGGCCTGCAGTGCTCACCGGAACTCAAATGGCTGTAGTGTCTTTTATTTGTTTTTGTTTTGTTTCTATTTATTATTACCAGTAGACTTGCTTAGACTGGCTGTTTAGACTGAACTTCTCTCCTACTTACTGGCGGTCACAACTGCGAGCCGACCTGTTCCACTGTTTGATTGCATAATACTCATCGACGAGCACATCGGCCGCTGGCTCGCCGCAACGGGCATAGTCGTTCGGACCCAACTTGCTACTGCGCGCTTGCACGCTTCTAGCTACTCGGTTCCGAGCCATTCTGATATTTTCTTATACACAAACTCACCGAATCTTGTTTCATAATGACTATAAATTTTTATATATATACTACACTGTATTTAAATGACTACCCAGGCATCTTAAAGATATTTTTTTATTATCATTAATGTAATGAATTTTCTTTGATTGCAACACACACCCACCCATGCTATCATCACTGTACGATGATAACGTTTGCATTAAATTATGTTATATATATACATAAATAGCACAAATGAATGGGCAAATCTCTATTTTATAGACCAACAAATCAAAATGAGTTGAGGCGATTGAGGTTTGCAATGCCCATTGGGCACATTGGTGCTTTCCTATCGCTTGTTTTGTCGTGACATGCCTTGTTTGTTTATCGATTCTTGGGCCAAATGATGCTTCAGAACGAGCATTACCAACGTTTGACATTGCATTGTCGCTTGAATGGGTGCTTTATTGATCCACTACCAATGGTGCCAGGGCAATAGCACGCGCGGCTAGTCTCCCGGCTTTGCGGCACAGTGAACAGAGTCGAGTCGTTTCATTGGTGATTGTAGTTAAATGACACTGTGTCTACTAGATTGAAGGACGCCCAACACTAGGCGCACAGTGTGCTATATAACCACATTTGGATAGTAATCGCCAATCAGTAAGACAAGTTACAATGAGCTTTGCTTCACTCTATCAGATCGATTGATCGAGCCTAGAACTCGGCTCGGGTTAGCTCATACTGGAACAGCACCGTTTCCACAGTAATTCTGAACGAGCATTCTAGGCCAATTCTTCATTCTCCATTCATTGACTCAATTGCAAACTCGTCACAATGGCCCAATTCACAGTTAGTGGGGGGTTCAAATGTCTTTCCAAACTCGAGATGTTCACTTTACAGACGCGATCACTGGAAATCGTCATTCGGGTGGCAGCGCTTCATTGCTCCTATCACAAACAATGCTCGATTTTGTTGGACTTGCAACAGAATTGCTACTTTGTACATAATCCTTTGGCAAGTCACTAGCTAGTCAACGTTTTAATGAATATAATTTAGAGTTCTTATGTCTGTCTGGTTTTACCTAAACACCAAAAAAACATGATACAATATAATTGTGGTTCGCAGTGTGTTAAGAACTAGGGTGTTAGGGTGCTATGAAAGTGGCATTACTCTACTCTGCTTTCACGTCAATTCAAAATCGATAATGACAGACAAGTGCGGCAAGGTTAGTTGAATGCAGAGTAGTGCGGGGTGCAATTGCACCATTGAATGATGGAGAACAATGACCCCTCTAAGAACCTGACAGGCAGTGAGAGTCAGTGCGATCGAGCACCGACGTCGATGACATTGGCATGAATTGTTGTCCAAAGTAATAGATAGCAAAAACATGCTTGAGCTGGATATTGCAGTGCGTGCGCGGCGAGGGTGGCGAGAGAGAGAGAGAGATCTGCCATGAGGCTCCACTGCACTGCCTCACTGCAACATTTACACGGAGCAATACACCAGATATCTCGTGCCACCTTTCCCCGGACGAGCTCGTCAGGAAAAAAATTTTTATTATTTACTAAATTTTAAAATTATAATTTGATTTTTTTAAAATAAACTGAGTGACAGTGTTTTTTCTGTTTACTTCAATTTAAGGTAATTTTATGAGTCTCTTCTCATCTAGATTATCTTAATGACGCTTAATTCCACTTGAAATCAAATTTTAGCATGACAATGTTTTCAAATCAATGTCTCCGACATAAGATCGTAATTGTAACGTATGGTGACATATCGGAATTAAGCTAATTAGGTTCAAATAATCAAAAACCTAACGAATCTATGCACCCAACATTCTAAGGAACAATGTTCTAACGTTGTGGCTACCAAATGTTCCCTTTTATTCCGCTAAATACCCTATTTACATATCGGACTTAGAGTTTTACAAAAGCTCACGGGTGAGTGTCAAGAAGGGTGCACTGCACCGTGTAAGTGTTGCCATTGGCACTAATGCCACTCGGCTACCCGACCTACTGCCCACTACGCTTCCACGCGCCCGAAGACCCTCTCATGCCGCCAATTTAGCCTTTCTCAACTAATTATTTGTAATGCTTGTCACTGGTGCGGTGATGTGACTGGATGTGACTGGACACTCCACTTCACTGCACTACTACTGCCTACTATAGTATACCATACTAGTACACTAGGCCACTACACTAAGATGTTGCCGCTTTCTAATCGGCACCGGTATGTATCTTCCTATTTCCCTCTCTCTTCCCCCTTCTCTGACTCTCTCAATCTCAACATGATGTATTTTGCCTGCTTAATGTCATGTGTTGTCTAATTAAGCAAATTTATTACGATTTCTTGTACGGACAATGTTTCAATCAACTTAAGACAGCGCCAATAAACAACAGCTCATGAAGGATAGGATTCATAAATGTTGAATAAGCATTGAGAATGATCTTTTACCAAGAAACACGATTTTGTTAATTTAACTTTTCTTGCTTAAAAAGGGTAAATTTTACTATTTTTTATTCAAATTAATTCAATCAAACCCCAAACAGCTAGTTTTCAAACACACTATTCCTGTAAACGATCATTTCATATGACTGAAAGCTGGATTATTTTGGGATTTACTACTCAGTAATGAGTTTTTACAAACTAAGATTATCAGGACAATCTTCGTGTATTGGCGCATTTGCTTCTAGATTTGGCGGGAGGCAATAAGACGGCAACTGGCCAATTGACTTTGTAACGAGGACAGTGGTTTGACTCGCCCAAGTTGATTCAAGATCTGATTAGCAAAATAGTGTATGTGTGTGATCATAAATTTGATTTGTCATTTGACAGTTGATCAAGATTTAGTTTCTTCGCTATTGCGCGTTATGCTTTCGAGGTTACCGATATATCATGACAAAAAAGACACCATTTATAAATAATATTACACAGTGGTCTAGCAAGTTATTTTTAATTTACATCATAATCAATAAAGGTGCATTTTTGGATTACCCGTATTTGATAAGTTTATTTTTTACTCGTTTATAAGGACATTTTTAAAGTTTTATTTGGATTTTTAAACAAAAGAAGAAATCCAATTTTAGGCGTATGCTAAAAACATAGAAACACCTGGGCACCAAAAATGTACGTGTGTTTGTCTTTGAGACTTGATTAATTGGAACCAGTTGGCGACAAGGCACAGTTCTGCCAAAGCACACTGGATTAGTCAATTATTTATTTATCTATCACTTTACATCAATTTATTCTGCTTTCTGGTTTGGCTAATCAAATCAGTTGCACACAGTAACATTGTGTGTACAGTGTAATCCGGAAAAGCGACCCATCGAACCGGTTTTTCTTGAAACGGCCATTGCCAGATTATCAAGCATCCGTCTAATCGTGCGGGCACTGCGCACTGCTAGTCTAGCTCCTCTGCTTGCTATGTTAACTAAATGGAAGATTTTGTAAATATCCAGCTATAACGTGTGACACCAACTCAAATACATGATAAAGTAAACTTGTTCTCGGGGAAATGTTTCTTTTAAACCGATCGCAGGCTTTTGCTGGTGTTCTGCTGTTCAACTTAAATCTAAATAAAAAATGTGTGCCTGAATATGCACTGGATGGGGTTGGCAGTAGAGCCTGTCAAGCAGCTTCGCTAGCTTGACAAACATAACACGAGAAGCAGTGGGTCATCAATGGAGTCCGAGATGTATTGATATGCAGAACAATGTTTGCCAACAGAGACGTGTTTGGCTTTGGCAGACTTTACCAGTGCACATTAAGCCAATGACATAATAATAATTTTAGAAATCATACAACTAGACTAGATTGAATAGCACTTAAAGACAAACACTATAGAAAGACCAAGTCAACTATTTACATTGAGTTTCTATTTTATATTTTATTATATTAATAAATTATGATGCATACATATTGAGAGAATGCTTAATAGGGTTTGTCAATCGCATATGAATATAAATTTAAACATAAGATTATTTTAAAAACTGCTTAATTGCAATGCTTGGCTGGCACTTGAAGTATTATAATCGACATCATACATTATTAATACAAAGTGCACTGAATGGTACAATTGTCACCACTGGCGTTACTGTCGTTACCATTGAAACCACTCTATTGGCACTGCTCTATTGCCAAATGTCCAAATATGTTGAAAATGTTTCTTGTAAGGATTCGATGGGTTTCTGGTCAAAAGCTTTTTTGCCAAATACTTGCCCGGTTAAATTTAACTTTAAAGTGTTCTTCTAGATATAGAAACAATTTATAACAATGTCTCCAAACATGTATTCTGTGCTGACAACACGATTGTTATTAATCTTAGTTAGAATGGCGATTTAGGCCTTGTCCCGGAAGCTTCCATCGAGAGGTGGTTTGAAATTGCCACAGTTGACGTGAGTGGACCGCCAAATGAGACTGTCCTTTGACGACCCAACCATTGCTGGTGATGCAGAGCTCGTCGATTAATTAATAACAATTGTCTGCGTCGACAATTTGCTTATGTCATTGGAGTAGCACTGTTTGATTTCATTCCCATGAGCGAACAAATTGTTCTGCAACTGTGCGCCAAAAGAGCCCAACTGATAACATTTCCACTGGTCTGTTCAAATATAATAATAATTTTTAAACTTGTAGTTTTTTTCTATGACTTTTTGTTTGTTTAATTTGTGAGTCAAGCACCAAATTTCAAGTGAATTCGTTGGGATAGCACGTCTCGTACCGCTGACGACCACCAAGACTTGGATAATAAAAATTAATTGTTTGATTTGGTTATTTGAATAAATTATTTTCAAGCACATACACAATCGACTGGCAAACCTGTCACTCACTGTAGTCAGTGATTATGACAAATTGGCACAAAACAGCATCGTCAAGGCACTATTGTTATTGTGTCTATGTCATCGATGTGCCAACAAGAAAATTTAAATTAATTGTCCTGTGATTGTTTGCTTTTATCAACTGTAGCCATGTAGATAAAATGTTTTTTTCGCTTTCAATAGATTCTATATGAGTGACAAAGAATTCAGGTGAAATGTAAGAAAATAACAAAATATATAAAATGATGACGTATTGTCATCTGGAAGTGTTGGTGAGAGCACGAAATGTCAGTTTGACAATTAAAATTGCCATATTCTGCTTGCATTTGCGAGCATTGTGGCATTAAAATCTATTGACTTAAAGTGCATTATTAATTTAAGATGACAGTGTTTGTCTGAAACCAAATGCGTTTTATGATGATCGGTATTGATCAGCGCTGCCCAAGTTTGACTGTCAAGCCAGCAATTGCTTGCCCTTTTGCACATGATAAGCTGAAAATGGATTCTGATAAGCGATCTATAATTGAGACATGCACAATAGTCAGACGATATTAGCGTGGCGGGGCAATTTTTCAAATGTTCTCAGATACCATTTGGACTTTCATTAGTTATTGAAATTATCGATTTCTCCTTTCCTAATGGAGATCCTCCCAGTGCTCGTTCCAGAACGACAATCCATAAACATCTAAGCAGTGTTCATGAAGCATTCTAACGAAAAGCACGACCAATCTATTCCAATCGCGTGCGCATTTTCTCCTTCATTTGCTATCATGATGCATTAGGACTTCATATATGACTTGACTTGATTGTATCTCTAGAGCTCTCCAAACAATTCTTCCTATCTCTACTTTATTTAAGACCAAATTCAATTAAACCAATTCAAATAAAAATTAGTTTAATATTGCAACTAAAAATATTTTAAAATACATGTTATAAATAGAGGTTTATATTCACAAATATTTTTATCTAGTAATTAGATTGGCTCATATTTGGCATTGGCCAAGGGTAAGGACTGGAAGTGTTGGATGCGTCCGACTTAGGTGTACTCATTGTTGCTTGTTTATCACTATTAGAATGTTGGATATAATTGGTAGTAGGTGAGCTTGCTTCAGGATAGAATTGTGCTATTGTGCCTGGATAAGCCATGGTAGGATAATGATATATCGGATTTTTGAGTGCCACAGTGCTTGAATCTTGAAGCACACATACCGATTCCATATCGATAAATGTTGATGGTAAATTATAAAGTTCTTCATAGTTTTCTTGGGTAGGTTTAGCTAGAAGAGATTGTGACTCGCTCGGTATCTGGTCATGTGACGATTCTGGCAACTGATCAGCCGATACCTGATCCGATGAGGATAAAGTGGTTTCCAATGGAGAAGATTCAATAGCTTGCTTCACCGGGTATAGCACAGTTTCAATTGCACTATCTTCATTAACTCTACTAGGTAAAGATTCAATCTGTGATGGTGAGACTTGCAAATTGGCTTGCGATATTGTAAGCTACAAAATAATACAGGGATTATTAACAATAATAATAAAATAACCAAGCAATGCAAATAATACCTCAGAAGAAACTTCGGTAGCTGTGTTACTCTCGGCTTCTTGTTCTTGTGGGACAAAAAGCTCATGATACAGATTAGGCAAAAAGACATTGATACGATCCCAAGTGATAGCAGCCAGAGTGTCATTAAAACACCCTGCTGTTTTCATCACCAACAAAATATTTTTTAGAGATTCTGGTATTGCTTCCTTCTACAAGTGAAATATTATTTATTACAAAGTTGAAAAAGTAAAATCAGTTAAAATTGACTTACCACTAATTCTGTCTGCATATCCGCTTTAATATATTTGTCCATAAAGTCGAGGATTGTTAACCACAATGCGGTGAATGTGTTAAGAGTGAGCAGTGGGTTCAAATGTTGCAAGAAAACTTTGCAAAGCAGATTAGTAGTTCGCATTCGAATCTCATCCATTCCAATTGGGTCACACATATTAATTGGCTCCAACAGTTTAGACAGCAAAGGAAACAAAACCTACAATCATTACAAGTACATTAGCACAAACCCATGCTACATCTTTACATACTTTGTTAAAACAAGACTCCCATTGGTAACAATTTAATGCGTTCAAATCATGCAGCAGTAGAGTTCGCTGCATAAATGTGAATGCACTTGTGCGAACCGGTCGACGACAATCACAGCAAAAAAATGAAATAGCTAGAAATACATATATTGAATGTGATATTGCGAAATACTTGGCTGATATAGACAATACCTTGAAGCAACGGACACCAGATAGAATTCCATAGAGCATCGGGGCTGACATTGTCACCAACCATGGAGGGTGCATTGAGATGAAAGTAATGCATTAAGTCCAGAAGCTTCATCGAAACATTCTCGGTAACAGAAGAGAGTTCTGATTGAATTGGAACTCGTTGTTCAATTTCGTCTTCACTGTCAGACTCACTCGAAGAGAGTATGGCATTGGTGAGACGTGACAATCGAGACTTGTTACCAACTTTATAGTTCTTATTCGGATAACTTTCGCGTGGCGTTTGAACAGGGTTGAGTTGAATCTTGATGGAAGCTTCAACAAACTTGCACAAAGCTCCAACCGCCATCTGAGCCACTTCGTAACCCGTGTTGTGGCTATTATTTTGAGTTGGTAGAGTTTTCGAATTGTTAGGTAAATATTCACGAATGATGAAAGACATTATGTCGACACACTTCTCGTATGCTTCAACATCTAAAATCCTGTATGGATAGTTGATGGTAAAGATATTATCAGAAAAGTTCTTGCGAAGATTCAAGCTAGATGATAGCTTAGCTAAGTCGCTTGGGCTGACAGAGAACGAGGCTTGAACTTTGTTAGATGCAAGCACTACTTCCGAGTCCGAGGTGTAACCTCGTTGAAATGTATCTGGTTGCTCGTAATTCATCTTCTTATTCGAAGGGTAGTAACCAACCGAAACAGAGAGAATCATATTGAAGATTAGAGCCCACTCCTCATTTTTCGAGTAAAAACAAATGCAGTGTGACACGAAAGAATGCAATGCCTGTGCAGTAACTTTACGTTGAAGCATCGTTGGATCAAAGAACAAAAGCATTTGATAAATCAATAAAAATATTTGTTCGTTTAAGGAATCGGGACGTGAAGTAAAACGAATGGCCAATCGAAAGATACTCGATATAATTCGCTCCGTTAGATTTTCGCTTTGTGGACAATATTTCATTAATCTAATGATATACTTGTAAACATGGTCCCAAAATATCATTAAACGGTCCCTTCAACAGAAATAAAAAATTATATATCAATAATAGATAAATTAAAGCTTACCTGTTCATTAAAATGATCTTGACAAGAATCTCCAAAGTGAATATTTCCAAATCATCGTCAAACTCTTCGCTGAGTTGAACTTGAATCAAACCTTTGATAAGTTCAATCAAGGAATCAATGTGCAAGAACTTGGATTCATCAATGATAAGAATTAATGCTTGACAGTACTCATTTGACATCAAAGGTGGGCTCATATCTGCCTTGGTTTCACTGAGAGCTGAGCCAGTTTTCTCATCTTGGTTGCATTCTTGCGTTGGATCACTTTCATCAAGTTGCGAATTACTTGCGAAATACAAGTAAAAACTAGATAAAAATGTCGATTGATTAGCGTTATCATTGATCTTTTTTAAATATTTAGTAGATTTCTTGCGAGAAAAGCGTATCTTCTTTGACTCAAGTGCAAAATCTTCAATTTCGAGGCCATCATCAAGCAACTTGTTATCATACCAAAACAATATCAACTCAACAATCTTTTTCCATGAAGTTCTCATTTCGTTGGAGAATTCTTTGGTAATACCAAGTAAACAATGAGCCACCATCTCGCTTTTGCTGGTGATACTTGAAGAAGTGATCACAAACTTGGATAAGTTCTCTATCAAGTTATCCAGATGGCCATAGTTGGCACAAAGCAGTGAGTAGCTCGTAAAGCCACTGTTGAGAACTCTTCTCGCCAACGTAGGTTGCTTGTCAGGATTAATTTTGTCTAGCACAAATGTTAAAGCTGAAATCAAAGGACCCCACGAGATACCAAAGATAGCTTTGTTGAAGATGTACAAATTGATAGTCGAGTCCTTGTTCTCCTTAAAACTCTCAATGCTCAGTTCATTTGTGTTTTTGACATCGTAAAACCAGTAGATTCCGTTGTGAGTTTCGGAATTCTTAAGCAAACACTTCCATAAGTATTTTTCCTTTACTATGCCTTGTTGTTCAGCGGGCATGATGATTTCATTGTTCTTGATTACATTGTAGATTTCGGTGAGCATATTACGATCAAAATCTTTCCCACCGTTTACTTGGCGCAGATTCGAAATGAATTCATCACACGTCATTGGGTTAGTTTGGCGCTTCACGTTTGAATTGTGCTGGTCAACATTGAGCATTATGATTGCATATGCCA
Source organism: Papilio phestus (assembly GCA_018231625.1). Lineage (NCBI taxonomy): Eukaryota > Metazoa > Arthropoda > Insecta > Lepidoptera > Papilionidae > Papilio > Papilio phestus. The sequence continues at coordinate 25,276 of DVQH01000128.1, forward strand.
AGCTAAAGGCTGCATCCTCGTTTTCAAACGGACAGTTGTTAGATTCCTAAATAAGTTTAAGAAAAAATTACGATTGATATTGAAATAAACAACAAAAAAAACATACATGCCAATGATGAGCAAATTGTTCCAACACCAATGATATTAAAGGTGCCTCTCCGGGAAGTCGAAACGATTCGAGATAGAGCCTCAAGGCTTCATCTATTCGAATGTCCTTGAAAACAAAGCTTTCGACAAACTTGGTGAGTACTGTCATGTTCTTCTTGTTTGACAGATATTCACCCATTAGCTTCTTATCCAACTTGGAATTATTTCTCAAGAATGCTACAATGTCATCTTCATTTTGAACCAGCTTAGTTTCGTAAAGATATTCAATTCCTTTGGTAGGTTTCTGATTGAATCTTTCTGTTGCAGTCCAAAGAGAAGCTTTACGTTGTTTCAGCTCAGCAATCTGCTCTGTAGTAGACAGAAGCATCGAGGAATGTGGAAATAAATATGTCACGCAATACTTGTTGATTGTAGCACCTGTATTTAAGTTTTCAGCTTCAGGTTGCATTACTGTATGGCTAGGAATATTTTCTAAGACAGGGCTCAAGTCAGCATTTTCATTTAGAGAGCTTTCGAGATCGGTAGCTGAAGTAGGTTTAACGATACCCGCGTCACCTGTTACGTCGATCGCATTGTGATCATCAATGCTACAACTGGCAGTATTGCTGCATATGTTATATGGTTCCTCAGTCAGACTTTTGTTACAAAGTGCTTCATTAATGTTTGATATATTGACAATCATTGTAGCGGGATTGGCAGTCAAATAACTTTCCTTGCATAACTCGACTTTTTGCAAACTCTTCAGATTAGACAACAAAGCTTCAAAGGATAGCATTTGTAAAATTGTATAATTTAACGAACTGATTGTATTCTGGTTGGATGTGGAAAAGCAATTTTTAGAAAATAATTCCAGTAAATCTTCGAGAATGTTTGCTGAATATGGGTCACAATCAAAATTGAGAAACAACTCATGGGGCAAAAATGGAATGTGGCGGAATAGTAAAAGCAAATAGTCAGCGCAAAGATCTCGGTATTCTAAACTCATATTCGCGGTTGAAATGATATCCATCATACGGAGAATCAACGTTTCAAATTGATACTTGAGATGCCTTCGGAGATTAACAAATATTAAAAATGCTAACCGAAGAACACAATCAAACAAATTTAAATTCTTTTCATTTTGCAACAATTGCATAATGTTCCAACATAGATCCGTCTTGACAACACTCAGCAAGCAATATTTGGCTCCAATCTCGTGAACAGCGTTCTCAAAAATAACTATCAACAAATTAAGTCCCACTGAGATCATATAATCAGAGTTTTGTCCATCAGGCAGTGGATTTATCAGAGAGGTTAGGTATGACAACAATTCATAAATACATGCCAAACCATAGCTTTTCAGGGTCGAATCTAACAAATAAAATTATAAACATTATAAGTTATAATCCAAAAATCAGTAACCACCATACCTGAGTCACACCAGTCATCCTTGTTGATTGTAATAGCCTTGTTCTCATGGTGCTTAGTTTGATTGACAAATCGACGGCCCATTCGGTTCAATTTATAGTAGGAAGCATTGCTCTTGTCCTTGTAGAAATAGTTGAAATCCGTAGAATCACTATCAAATTTGGCGATTCGCAAGAAGAGTGCTCTGACCATCTCGGTCAATGATTTGACAGCACACTTGCGCAAGAGCTCGCTTAGACGTGTTTCGAACGCGATTCGGAAGCAACTTTGCATGATCTCACAGATCACACCATTGGAGAGTGAGTAGAATGGATGCAACACCAAGGTTTCGAGCACGGAGAGAATGCGCATCAGCACTGCCTCGTCACTGTTGGAATCGGTGCCCACGAATCGAGCCTTCGTCACCGACTCACCAATCAGCCTCACAATCTCGCCGTCCTTGATAAAGTCATAATTCAGGAATTTGAGAATCGACTGCAAAGCCAGGCCAGTGATAGGACCGCTCACATCTTTATTCACTATCACATCACAGAAGGGCTTGATGTAACTCTCTTCGATCGAAAGGATTTTCTCCTTGCTTAAACGTGACCGAAGTAGGATTAGGTTTTTAATGAGTGGATCAATGATCAAGTTTTCCTCGTTAATCTCTGCCTCATCTTCGTCTTCCAAAATCAGTGACGAAAGTTTTGACAGTTGAACATAATTGGATTTTGTCAATCTTTGATTATTTTTCAAATAAAATGTTAATAAATTCGACGCTTCACCGAAAATCACTGATCGAACTAGATAGAATCACAGTTAAAGGTTTATTATTTAATCGTAACACCTGGATCTTACCTCTCTCCATAAAATCATCATCACATTCAAACGAATTTGCCTCCAAGTTAGCCATGTTGTAGAGATTTACACCAAACAGCTGCTTGCAGCTGAACAACAGATTACAAACATGTGGTGAGATTTACAATTTACATTTAAATTTCTAAAAATTCCACTTTCACACAATGAAATTTTAAAGTAAAAAATGGGTGCTAAACCTTTTTAATGGAGAAAAACCAAGTGTTCAACCAAGTTGTTAAAATGAAAACGTAAACATTTGTAAACACGTAAACATATGCACCACGTAATGCTTGCATCACAAGACAGACGACTCCTTGCCGACTATCGATACTATCGTTTTAATCATTTTTTACATTTTTTAATTTTTTTAATCTCAGAAGATTATTATTATTGAAATTATAAAAAATATATACTCTTAATTTAACTACAACGTTTATTTTTTAATTGTAAAGCAAAGTAAGCTGTTATTATGCTTTGAACACTTTAAACAAGAAATGTCGACAACTATGCTCGAACAGTATTTTTGTCGCTTATAAACAATTTAGAGACAATAAAGTTTATTTTGAGCATCACCACAGTTTAATGGCACACATGAAATGAGTGTTAAAAGTCACAAACATTTGCTGAATGTGACAGGGTGCCAATAATCTTGGGTACTATTTTGGTTGTTTATTGAAGTTATACATTTGAGAAGGAGATATATATTGGAAGAATGAATTTGTCCATTACGCTCAAATGTCTATTGTGTTGTTGACGCTTGGTCTCCAAATTATCACTAGATGTGAGAAAGACACTTTGCTCTGTTTTCACTGACAAATGGTTTTTTACGCTAGAAAGCAATTTGAATTGAATGCAATCTGTCAATCGATTGGGGTTGGGATCCAAGATGATTTTTCCTCACAAACACATTTTCCTCAAAGTTTGGATTGTTTGCTTTCATTTCTCTACATTTATTTGTATTTATTTGCATTTTTGTTGTTTCAAACCTTGAAGATTGGGCGTGTAATGTACAGTGATTGAAGATTCCACCTAGCCGTCAATGAAACTAGGCTGCGCGCGATCGATCGATATCGACCTCGGCAATCGCTGCTGACAAGCAGAAATTGCCCAAAGTATGTGTGTGAAAATGTCTTATCGCGCGCGAGTTTATAATTTAATTGGTCGTTTTGCATGTTGCAGTTAAGCCGCGAAGATCTGAGACTTGTGGCAAATGGAGAAAACAATCGGGCGTGCATCTGGTCAGATTGTGAGGTGAAACTTGGCGGGCTGGCAGTATTACTAGCAGGGAAAGCAAAGTAAAGCAATGATTGCGAGTTGGCGCAAGTGCAGCCCAGTGTCAGACACTACCACACCACACCGTCATCATCAGCATGGTGCACATATTCCACCTGGGGCGAGCGTGGCAAGTGAGAGGTGAGAGTGCGAGCAGTTGCAAGGCAGTGAGAGGCACGAGTCCGTCGAGGAGCTTCGGGATCCTACCTGCACGCGAAGGCTCTTAGCAGTCCGGCAGCTTGATTGAAAGAGAAAATCAAGCAGAGGCAGAAAAATTAGAAAGTGGGTCGCTTGTTGCTTGTAGTGGAGGTGACGCGAGTAGAGAGGCGATGCAAGACAAAACGTGAACTGTGGTGCCGGCTCGGTCCCTTCAAGCGTTGGTGTTTCACTCTCGCCGCGCGCGTGTCACCGAAAACACCATAGCCACTGTTGCTCAATCAAGGTGTTCTTTCAGATTAACAGCCCACGCGGTCGCTTCATTCCGTTATCGTGTGACAATCTAGGTAGTGAGTTACACGTGTTGCAGTGCACCAGTGTTACCCTTCAATACACCAGACTTGACTAACACCAAACACCTATCGGCATGAAACTCGATCTTGTCATCGCACCTCGCCTTGCATAAATAACTTCTGTCATCGTGATTCTCTGTGTCAGTGCGCCTTGCTGGCACACTCAGTCAGAATGAAGTTCCTCGTAGCATCGGTACGTATCTTTCTTTCTCTCATCATCATCATCATCACACTGACAAGTAGCAAATATGTTCTCAAGTCACTGGGAAGCGACTTGTGTCTCTTCATATATATCACACTTGTTTGAAGAGTCGTTTAAATCAATGCTCCACTCTGGTGCAACTAAAAATGCAGAAATGTCGTCTTCCTGGATTGTTGATTTATCGTAATTCATCCAAACCTCAGGGAAAGATGGGATATCATTTCAGTTTGTTTGCCACTTTTTGACCGGTAGTTGCTAGCTAGTGGAGTGAGTCGGCAGTGCAGTGGTGCTAGAAGATAGCATCTAGGAAACAGCATCGCTTGTTCATAAGTTGATTGCGGACAATTTGCAGCAGCCACTTGAAGTTGTTCGGAGAGGTAAAATGGAAAGTTATCGGAGGAGAAGTCGATTATTTTTGCCTCCGTTAATCTTTAAACGCTGCCCCATCTCACTCTCGGCGTTTTATTTATAGCGATCAAACTGGGTCCTAGCAAGAGTGAGCATTGATCGAATCAGATAGAGGGGGAAAGTGCAAAGTGAAAGCGCATTGAGTGCCACTTGCCATTTCGGCTAGCACATGTTTTTTCGTCTTCGTGTACTTGATGCTTAGGGATAAACTTAACTGTGCACTGACTCATCGTGGTGAACAAAAGGAATCAGAGGTGGTGGATCAGAGGACCACTGGAGCGAGTGTGGGGTGTGAGAGCACGAGTGGGCGAGAGAGTGACACTGGCAGGTAAAGTGAGCTGTACAGTGTCGCGAACAGACAGTGTTGTCGCCATAATGGCCGTTACACTTAACCTTGTTTTGTGTCATTTTGTCTATTTTAAGAATGTGCAAGCAACGTGCATGCCAGAGGATGCAGCCGACCAGTGTCACCTGACACTACCACAATGAGTGTTTATCCTATTTATATCAAATTAGATAGCATCTAACCAGTGTGTGTGCCATGATCCAGCCACACAATAGTCCTCATTGCTTAGGTGAATGGCCAAAAGACAAATGTTTATTTTGCTATTCATAACAAGTGCATCTGAGAAGGTGCAGCGTGTCTAATCGATTGCAATGGTCACTCACGCTTAGTCACAGCCTTGGCTGATCCAATGATCCATACCGGTCTTAGGCAATCTAAACACTAGTGTGAACTTGAAGAAACTTGAAACTGTTTAAACAGTTGCGTGAATAGAAATTAAATGCAAACTGTTAAACTCGAACAATAGAAATTTTTGAAACACCAAATTTTTCACGGAGTGGTTTAGTTTAAAACAATATAAAATTCTAAATTGTATTTTTCATTTTTGAATGTTGTGTTGAATTGGCATGTTTCCATACATTGAACATTTTTATTTTTAATACTAAGAACGTTGATTATACTTTATTACTTTATATAAAATATAAGAAGGGAACGCATGTGAGCATAGCTTAGAATGGGAAGGTCATCGTTCGCTGCGATGGCGCCAAATCGTTACGCTTGCCGATCAGGTGGCTCAAGTGGTGATTGTTGTGAACACCCAGTACGCTAGACCAAAATAGAGAGGCAGAGAGTGAGCTACAATGGTGATTTTATGTGAATATTTAGATTGAGCCCTCGTATCGATTCGCCGAAACGTTGCTGATGGCGCTGTCCCTAACCTGGTCACTTGAACGCTAGACAGTGGCAGCAAGTGATATAAATAAAATATGAATTAGACCATTGCATTTTGCTCGCTTTAGGTCTGACAACATCTTTATTGCTCGTGAATCAAGTGATCACTCACTTAAGGCCAATTGGGGGACGAGAGCCACTGGCCAATTGAACCAATGGACCAACCACCATTCGATCGATTAGTATGCGTCGATTGGAAGACGTAAAAATAGAAGCGTTTGAGGCGAGTAGAGTAGAGCCGGTGACCACCCAGCGCCCACCTCAATGGGCAGTAGCTTGCGCCAACTAAATGCCACTAGATCAGATGCCATGGAGCAGACAATGTACCACTGGTCAGCTATCACTTGTCGCACTATAGTCAGTCACGTTGAACCTCGTGGACGGCAATAAAACTGTATTTTTAGCAATACCACCAATTAGCATACGAGTCGTGCTTTTGAACTCTACTCCAGATGGCATATCTGACCAACAATTTAATTACCGTCGCCTTTGTGCCGGACAACAATGAGGATGTTGTGGAAGATGGCTCACTGGCTCTGGGTGACTTGGCCAACTCGGCTCGTGCCAACTTTGATCGTTGGTGGTGAAAGTGTGGCTAAAGGGCGGAGATGGAGCACAACTGACCAAATAGAGTCAATCTACATGTATGGCACAACGGCACCATATGACAGTGTTGCAGTGTTTGTGTCCGCGCTGGGACCGTCTGCCGAGTGGTGAGAACCATTGTCGACACCTCGATTGTCTTAGTGGAAACAATGCACTCGAATAGACCGGTGAGGACTTGGTGGGCAGACTCGAGAGATAGTAAAACCTCGCGTGTCATAACTTATCGTTTCGTAACATCCCAACGAGTTCACTCAAGAACAATATCGTTGAGATTGATTAGGTTCCAGTGATGAGATACAGCGCGCTCGAGGAAGGCCACAATTCTGAAATGTGGCTAGCCAAAGGGAACGAGGTCAGACACGCACCTACATTTGACTCATACAGCTACTTACATATGAATATCTACAATTAAAATTATTTAATTTAATATTTAAAAATTATTAACAACAGTGTAAATAAGTGACCATAGAACAAATAACACGTTCATACATACGTAATGATGTAAGCCGAGTAGAGATGTGCATTTCATCAAGGTCGTTATGTTGAGCATTGATTAGAGATAAGTGGCATTGTCGACATGGCAGATTTCTGTCATTCAAGGGTTTTTTTCGCGCTTTGCAATTCAGCCATTGACCACCTGTGGTGATTTTGTTTTGTGCCTATAGGTGTGGCCTCTTGTGGGTGCCCTTCTGGCGGTCTCACCAGCAAACGCCCACCTCGACCAAGGTAAGTGACATGTGACCAAAGTGAATCTAACTTCACGGTTGACCGATCGATGTCTTCAGCACCCAGTCATCATAACGTGACCAAGCGCTCGACAGACAACCTCAAACTAGTCTGCTACTACTCCAATTGGGCAGTTTACAGGCCTGGACATGCCAAGTTTACCCCACAAAACATCAATCCGTTCCTTTGTGTAAGTAATTGCCATTCGTTTTCCTTGAGAAATGGTATCGCGTTGTGTCATTTGCACTCGAAATGAGAACACTCTCACTGAGAAAGCGCTACGTTACTAGAATGTCAACTAGTTTTTTTACAAGCTCAGAGTTGAGCGCCTCAACTCAACCATCTCTCGTATTCACATTCTTTTACTTTTTTTATTTTATAGACGCATCTAATTTATGCCTTTGCAGGCTTGTCAAGCAAATATGAGCTAAAGGCATTTGATCCTTATAATGACATTAAGCAAGGTAAGCAGGTGACACTTAATGAGCTAATAATTAAGTAAATATGTTGTATTGCTCAAGAAAACTACAAAAAGTTTGTTGGACTTAAGAAATACAATCAACAGTTGAAGACGATGATTGCCATTGGCGGTTGGAATGAAGGTTCCAAACGGTATGTACTCAATCGCTGACAACCAATGATTCTTATTTTTATTATATCCCTAGATTTTCAAAGCTAGTAGCTACTCCCGAACTAAGATTCACATTTATCAAGAGTGCCATGAAATTTTTGAGAGAACACAACTTTGATGGACTGGATTTCGATTGGGTAGGTTTGAGTAAGCTGAACAGATGGTATTATTTCATTCTGGTATACGTAGGAGTACCCAGCTTTTCGAGAAGGAAGTGCACCTGAAGATAAGGATGGTTACGCCAAGTTGATTAGAGTAAGTAGCACTTCTAGTTGCTAGAGTGGCTTATTAAGAGTTTTTGTGCAGGAAATCCGATACGCGTTCAACAACGAGAAACTCGGTGCCGGAAAGGAGCGACTCTTAGTGAGTGTAGCGGTGCCTGCTGGCCAGGACTATATCGATCAAGGCTTTGACGTACCTACCATCGCACAGTAAGCTTAAATACAATTAATAACTCTGTCCCATTTCAACTTCTTGTTTGTTTCCCAAAGATACGCCGACTTTTTGAACGTGCTTAGTTATGACTACCATACATCCTTTGACCCGGAAACCGACCACCACGCACCTCTCAAATCTAAGCCGGGAGCACTAGACGTGGAATCATCCAAATTGAACGCAGAATGGACAATAAACTATTTTATCAAGTTGGGCGCGCCCCGCGAAAAGCTAATCCTTGGCATTCCCACCTACGGTCGATCATTTACACTTGCTGATGCAGCCAACAATGGAGTGAATGCGCTCGCCGAAGGTCCTGGAGAGCCCGGCCCATCCACCCGCGAGAAGGGATACTTGGCCTTCTACGAGATCTGCCAAAAGGTGGAAGACGAAGACTGGCAACTACACCGTCCCTATCCACACATCGAAGGTCCGTTTGCGGTCAAAGACAAACAGTGGGTGGCCTTCGATGACATCGAAATCATTCAAGACAAAGCAAGGTTTATCATAGATCAAGGACTTGGTGGTGCCATGATCTGGACTCTCGACAATGACGACTTCCGCGGCAACTGCTATGGAGAACAGAATCCCCTCATCAGCTCACTTCGATCAGCTTTAATCGCTAGTACTCCGCTTGTACAGAGTAGTCCCAGCGAGCAGTCGAGCACTCATCTTGCTCACTCTAAGCCCAAAGTCAACTTAGAGCTAACCGAAGCCGGATTGAACGCTCTCAATGTCAACACGAGGCGCAACCAGCGAAGAAGACAATTCTATGCAAGCACCACGACTTCAACGACAACTACCACCACTGCCGCGCCTACTACTACTCGAGAAATGTTCTCTCACACAACGCCCGAACCACCAACCACGCCAGACCCAGGAATCGAGTTCACTTGTGAAGACGAAGGATTTTTTAACAATCCTAAAGACTGTCGCAAATACTTTTGGTGTCTAGACAGTGGTCCTGCCAACTTGGGCATTGTCGCTCATTCCTTTACTTGTCCTTCCGGATTATTTTTCAACAGCAAAACAGAGGCATGTGACTATCAAGGAAACGTATCTTGCAAAGTTAAAAAAGAGCCCAAGAACTCTGGTACTACACGAAAACCTAAAAGCAAGCCAAAGATAGCAACTACAACAGCTACGCAAGCACCAACCACGCCGATGCCGATTACTACCACTACCACTCAAATGCCTATCACTGGACCTCCCGAAGATGATCGAATGCTGGTGGATACCATGCAAAAGTTTAACGCTGCACAACAAAATGGAAACACTGACGAGTTGGTTCAGTTGGCTAACCTAATCAAGTCACTAGGAGGACTCGATAAAGTTCAAAATTTGCTGCAAGGCACCTCTTCGAGCAAAGAGAAAAATTCGAGGGTAGAGGCTACTACACTCAACTTCTTTGCACCTTCCTATGTAACTCCAAAGAGACAGTCGGAGCCAGTGACCGAGTCACCACGCTCTGCACCCAAGTCCTCTAGTGAACCCGACAGACCTGTGCGACAGAGACGACCACAGTTTGATCTAGAAACCACCACTCAGCCCACCACTCACTCGCTTTTCAACTATTACGAAAAACCTAAATCAAATATCAACTCTGCGCCTCGAGAATCTGTGCCTCCAAGAACAAGTGAGAATGAGAGTACTTCGAACCACAAGCAATCTAACCGCAAGCCTTTCGAGTTTAATTATAACACTCCTGAAGGGCGAAATACCTTAATGAGTGCTTACAATGATCTGAATGCGCGCAGACAAAACGAAATGAACTTGTATCCGAATGCAACACTTGAAAATACGAATGGTGAACGTCAAGTGTACCGAATTCCTATTCGAGTTTCTACTGGCAGCCTGGTCAAAGTTCCCGCCGATGCCATCGAGAACGGACTTTCTGGTCGACGACAGGGGGTTCCCAAGCGAGTGCGCGTGCAAAGTACATTTGCTGTGGTTTCCGACAAGCCGGGTGTTTTATACGAAGACGAGTTTATTGTAAACAACAATAATCCGAGTCGTACCAACCCACTGCTTCAAGCTGAGCCCTTCCTTCCGCCCAACTACGAGTCGAACAATTTGCCCGAGTCACCAACTCCGTTTGCCCCAGCACCGTTCCGCTCTGCCGAGGGTTTGTCTGGTACACAACGAAGGCGTCCCCAAAATCACTTTAACCTTCCGCTAGAGGAGAATCCTGTCAACATGTTGATCAATACTCCTCCTCGAGCAACCGAGGACAAAGTGAACATATTGAACAGCTATCAGACCACACCAGCGCCTACAAGCGCCGTTCCGCTCAAGTTTACTAATTACAATACTCTACCGCCTGAGTTCGACATATCACCCTTCACCAGTTCCGATCTCTACAACCCAATCAATGCTAACAATTTCCAAAGGTCTCGAGAAGCCACACGAGGTAGCCAACCAGTGGAAACCACCACCCCACTTCCTCGAATCAGTGAGTTACCCTCAGTGAGACCAGGCCGAAGGCGCATTGCTAGACCAAGAAGACCTTTACCTTCCAACATTGAGCCCACAGAATCTCCTCGGCGGCCCACACCTGCACCTGCCACCACAAGCACCACGACTAGGGCCTCTAAAAAAGTAGATTACCCAAGTGAGCCATCTACCGAGAACTTCAACGGTCCAGCGGTATTTGCAGGCGACGCGGGTAACCTCGGTTGCTCGAAACGTGGCGTACACGCACACCCAGAGAGTTGTGGCATGTTCGTGGTATGCGCACCCGCGGGCCGAAGTAAGAAGGGTCTACGTGCTCTTACGCATCACTGTCCCGCTGGCCAAGTGTTTGTACAGGATGTCGGTCGATGTCGGCCCGGCAACAAGGATCGTTGCGAGGTCTTCTGATCCACACTGATCAAGTCCAAGTCAACCAGACTGCCATATTATCGAATTGAGTCATCCATCCATTAGATCACAAACTTTCATCACCCGCTAACTTATGACAGCACAAATTTTGTTATATATGTATACTCACAGTAAATAAATATTTTTATTATTTGATGAAACGTGGAGAGAAAGTGGTTAATGTGGTTGTAAACAAATTGTTTAAAACAATACTACAGTGTCTATTTCAACCCAAATCAGTATTGAGCGCTTTCAAAACGGGCGGAGTCGTGCCGCGCGCAGCCTGCCAAACGGTCGCGCACAAGTTGAATCACTCGACACTTGACAAGCACGCTCAACTGTTGCTGCCCACCTCGCCTTGCTTTCCCTTTATCACGCTTCCTCTTGGGTGCTGGCTCCTCTGGGCTAGTGTTGCACTTGTTTGTTGTCGAACATAATCATCACAACTGTCATGACCGACTACATGGGTTTCGGAAACCTACCTCATCAGGTTCAACGCAAGTTTGCCAAGAAGGGTTTTGAGTTCACCCTTATGGTGGTGGGCGAGTCTGGCCTGGGCAAGAGCACGCTTATCAATGCACTCTTTATGACTAGCATCAACTCGGACAAGAAGCATCCTTCCACTCAAGAGTTGCTTCATAAAACTCTGTCCATCGAGCCTCACACTGTCAACATCGAAGAGCGTGGTGTGCGACTCAAGTTGACAGGTATTTGAGATGCTTTGATTTTTCCAAATTTTATTTTTAACCATATTTACAGTTGTCGATACTCCTGGCTATGGTGATGCGCTAGATTGTTCTTCGAATTACGAACCAATTCTGAACTATGTCGACCAACAGTTTGAGAAATATTTGAGTCAAGAGTCAAGCCTCAATCGGCGCCAGATACACGATACTCGAGTTCATTGTTGTTTCTACTTCATCTCACCTCTCAGTTACGGTCTAAAGCCTACAGACGTAGAATTTTTGAAACTACTTCAAGATAAGGTCAACATTATACTACTGATTGCGAAAGCTGACTTTCTCACTCCAGTCGAGAGTCAAAATTTGAAAAAGAAACTTATTGAAGAAATCAAGACACACAAGATTCGCATCTATACCATGCCAGATTGTGATGAGGAGGATAAAGTTTACCAGGTTAGTTGAATTCTAAATAATTTTTGTCAGTTGGTCTAAAAGTTTACTATCTTTTTAATATGACCCAATTATAGGAACACATTGAACAACTGAAGAATGCGATGCCTTTTGCCGTATCGTCATCGTTAGAGGTGCATGATGTGAAAGGTCGCCAAGTGAGAGGACGAGAGTACCCTTGGGGCATTGTGGAGACGGAAAACCCTGACCATAGTGATTTTGTCAAACTTCGTTCAATGTTGGTGGCTCATATGCAAGATCTGCGCGAAGTGACACACGACTTGCACTACGAGAACTATCGGTCGCAACGATTGGCGGGCAACATGTCGCCCAAGTTCGACAGTTTCCGCGACAATGTCAGCATTGTGAGTGGCAGTCTCATGGATGAAACCGAAAAGGACCGAATGCTGCAGGAAAAAGAAGCAGAGCTGCGCAAAATGCAGGAGATGGTGGCAAAGATGCAAGAGGAAATGAGGAAACAGCAACAACTCAGCACTACCACACTCGAGACGATCAGTGTCAACGGAAATGGACACGTCTAACCCACACGCACTCTCTCTCTCTCTTTCTCCTCTTGCATGTGCCAACTATTTCTTTGTGTACTTTAACTTTTATATTTTTATTTACCAAATTTTTAACTTATAAAATATAATCAAAACATTTTTTACAGACTTTTCATTTTTGTTAAATAAATATAACACTTATAAATTATCATTTACAGTGGTGTTTCGAGTTTTTAATTTTATTTATAGCTTTGACAATGCATTCACCGAACATAGTCTACTCTCTTTTTTATTTATGTCGTATGCCGGAAGCTTTGATTTGTCTATCTAATTGCGATTTTCTCACGAATAAATCCGTTTGACTATAACTGACTAATTGGTCGTTGTTCACCAAGCCAAAACCGACAAAGATTGTAAAGTACGATTCATAATGCCGACAATCAAGTGTCATAAACTGGCCTGTTGAATAGTATAGGCAAACCAAAAATGATAGAGATGTTTTTACAACTTTAACCAAAAAAAGTTCTTTGGTAAACAGATGCCAATGCGAACGCAATGTTCGAAATTCCAAACGTGAATTATACGCAACAACAAATTAGGCAGATTTATTTTTATATACTAAATAACTATATGAACTTAATATTTATCAATAATATACTCTAAACTCAAATTGGCTAAAAAAAGTAAAACGTGGGACAGCTTTACAGATATTTTGTTAAAAATGATCTGATTATTAATGCTATATATAGTATAGCAGTATAAAATTTCTTCTTAATTACAGTAAAGCTGGACATATATAAATATAATGTTGAGGATTTTGATAAAATATAAAAAACTTGGTAAAGTCCGAGGTATCAAGTTGATACTATCGATTTACCAAGTCGATAACCTTGTCCAGTTTTTAAACTTGGGTAGCCGACCCTGCTCCATGCGCGAGTTTGCCACCATTTAACGGGGGCTCTCTGGCTCTGGGGTTTAGTGTTGTAAAAACGCTGTAAATCTTACTCTTAGCGTTTACTCAAAAATTTAAAAAAATGTCGACTTAATTACTAGAGACTAGGTTTCTTTATCATAGTCTCTTATTTTGGAGACTGGTGGAGTTAGAAGTGCATTTCTTTTTTTTGATTGAATAAAAGGGGCCAGCGCGTACGCTAAACCCCGCTACCAAAAATTACACGACCCATCTGGTCCAGTTTGGACCAGTGGCGGGTTTCATCACGTGCCGGTGTGCAATGGCACAGACTCCACCCGGGGCCGAGCTTGCTTGAAGGCCCGTACCCGCCGCCAGGTAAGTATGCTTTGGGACGCTCTCATGCAGCCACTTCTACTAATACACTGCAGCTACCCGTGACAGTCTCTATCCAAAAGTAATCATTTATTTTTTATTAATTTACGGATTATATAACGTTTGATTTTTATTAAACATTTTTAATGCGTGTATAAAATTAGCTTTTTAATAAAAATTTTTAAATATCATATCCAGTGTGAGATTAATTATCAAAGATGATGATATACTCAACATACATAGAGTAAGAAAAAATTGTGCATGCAGCGTTCAGTGATCACTGCGCCATCTATAATCTAAATTCTTAATAAATATTTTGTATGCTTCATATGCTTTATAAAGATTAAATTGAACTTTTTAAAAAAGTTCCATACTTAGCTCGTGTATATACAAAAAACCGAGGTAAAAAGTATAATATAAAATCTTAATTCGAGATTAAAAATTGAAAATAATATTTTTATTTTTAATGAATTAATACAAATTATAAGCTTTGAGAAATTAGATTAAACCCTTTAAACAAAGTCAACTAATCAGTAATTGCATTTCACGAGCCGGGCGCATTCAAATAGCAGTATGATCGAGGAGAGGGAAGATTGGGAAAAAGAGAGGGAGAAAGAGAGGGAGTGCTTGAATAAGAGAGAAAAAGAGTGCGATTGTGAGAGAGAGAAAAACTGAAAACTGGGAGAGGGAGAGCTGTAATGCCATACCCTACACTAGATCCAATTATGTGCTCCGAAGTTTGCCGGTTGGTTATAGTTGGGCTCTCAATGTATTTACATGTAATATTTCGCGGCCGACATACTTATATAAATTAAATAATTATCTGTAATGACCGTTAGGTCATATCGTTTGTGGACGACACGCACACACAACACTCACCCACACCTCACTGTATATAACATGCTTACTCATTCCCACACACACTAACACACGCGACAATTGATGTACAACCTTCTGATCCGAGTTATAATAAAGTGATTTCTGAGATTGAGTTCTACCTGATCCACGGCTACCCCCACAATATAATAATATATATATTAGTTACAAGAGGACCGGTGCTAAAGCGCCATTTGCCTATTGTAAAAAACGGCGAAAAAGCGGCCGAAGTCAAACTCCAGTTGAATCAAATCGAGTGAGAATTGAAAAAGTTCGAAAAATCGAATCAAATTGAATGAGAATCCGAAGAGTTATATATAACTTTGAATCATAACACAGAAAGTTACATTCAAATCTCAATAGTGGGTTTGAATCGGTTAAGTAGGGTAACTCTCACACGAACATATAGCATAGAAACCCACGACCATACTTTTCATTAATATATATATTCCTATCTATATATATAAAGGATATATATATATCCTATAGGAGATATATATAGTCGTAGTTTTTTTGTTCAATGTTCTGTCATTTTTCGTTTTCTGACACACTTTTGTACAGTGAGAGTTACTTGCTTAACCAATTCGAATCTAACTTTGATTATATATATAATATATTGTCAATCGAATTCATCACCCATTCGAATCTATTTCGGATTTGATTATAATTTTTTAATAACTGTCCAAATTCTCATTCAATTTGATTAAAATTCAAATTGAATTCAATCTATAGATTGAAAATAAAATCTGCATTTTTTGGCATAACTCAAGTTTGGTTGACCTCGCTTTGCCGCCGTTTTTTTTTACAATGTGGCTTATAAGAGGCAGACAGTTATAGTGCCGGCCCTCTTGTAAAACAATTCAAATTAAAACAAATCAATTTTATATTATTTTATAGTTATAATTGCTTACCTTGCTTGTCTTTGGTTTGTTTGGATTTTTGTTGTTTTAAATTTTCGCGATTTTTTGCCTCAAATAATTGTCGTAGACTTTTGGCTCGTTTGTTTGGTGACTCGGGTAAAAGAGAGTTATCACCTTTTCGCTTGGATCCTTTCGAAGTGGTAGATTGAGCTATGTTACCTTTGGCTTTCTCAATGACACCAGTTTTGCGGCCTTTCACCACCACGATTTTTTTCTCGTTGACCAGTTTACGAGCTTTGGCTGTCTTCGCAGTACCACTAGCAGGCTTCTTGGTGATTATACCACTCGGCTCAGTGTGTAGTTTGCGATTTCGAGCCATTATCGCGGGTCCCGAAAGTAGAGGTATACCAAAAGTAGAGGTATTCCGAAAGTAGGGGTATAAAGTTTAGAGAAAGAGAGAACGCACGCGAGATGTATCGTCTGCACGCAAGCGAGGCACGGAGTGACGACGGTTAGAAAGAGGAGACGCGGCAAGCACCGCCGCGCCGGTTGGTTTTAGCGCGCTCACACACAAAGCATGCAGAGTAAGAGAGAGAGAGAGAGAGAGCTTTGGCGCGTTTCTCTCTCTCTCTCTCTCTCTCTCTCTCTCTCTCTCTCTCTCTTACTCTGCATGCCTTGTGTGTGAGCGCGCCAAAACCAACCGGCGCGGCGGTGCTGCCTGCACACTCACTGCACGCTGGCTAACACGTCACCGTAGGCCCGTTTTGGCGCGCTTTTTTCTCAATCACTCTTTTCTTAAGAATTGTTCCCAAGAGAACTAACCACTCCGTAGTGGACGTTTAGCAAAGCTGGTGTAATAGCACGCAAAAAGTTTATCATTTCTATTTATTATTTCACCAATATATAATTTACAATTAATCAATTTTAAAATTAAAATCACACATATAATGAGAATGATAGTTAACTATCATTTACTAGAATTTTCTCAATGATGCATTGAGAAAAAGTTCTCATTGAAGAGGCTGAGAGAGAGAGAGAGAGAGAGAGAGGCTGTAATTATACTAAACCCCTGTTGTAGGGGTAGAGAAAAAAGAAGAGAGGGTATACCCTATAGGGTTGCAGTATCGATAAAATTCTCAATAAAAGTAAGAGAAAAAGCAAGTCTTTGTTCGTTATTTCACATTCAAATCGATAGTCTACTCTTACACCCAATCTCACTTCACGTTACTTTTGTGCTTATCTGTGCTTATTTTTTATATTTATTACCTTGGTTTGTGTATATTGTTGTTTTATATCTGATTAAGTTCAAATCATGGAAGAGAGAAAAAGAAAACGAAGTCCTAAAATTTTCTTAGAAAAATTAGTCGCAAATTCACCTGCATTTAAAACAGTTTATGAAGCATTAAGAAGAGCAATTCAAAGCAAAAATAAGAATGGTGTATCTTGTGTTGATGGATGTTCACATATAATCACACAGAGTAGCGAATTTCATCAACATATTGCTACTAAACATCGAGATGCATACTTTTCTATGTGCTGGTAAGTTTAATCAATTTTGATTCAATATATTGCTCGTATCTATGTCTATAAAATATATAATATAACATAAATTTAGGTCTAGTAGATATGAACCCAATCCGACATACATTTTAGATCACGAAGAAGATTGGAAACGGTTCAAGCAAAACCATGGTCACATTGAACCGGTAGATGATTCGGAGATGGAAGTTGAATCTGCGGAGATAGGTGTACGTGATTGTGAGATGAGTGATGGTGGCAATGGCGGCGCCACTGGCGAGGACAATGGCAGCGAGAATGTTAACGTGAAGATGTCAATTGATGACAATGTCGGTGACAATGATGAGGAAGATGGTGATGAAACATATGGGAATTATATTAATGATTCTGATGCTGACTCGGATATGGAAGATGCCCAACAAAGAGAAGAGCGTTCCGATGAAGTGTTTGACATTTTGAATGATGATGTTCTTGATTTTATTAGTTTTTCTTTGAAACAAAATTTTAGTATAGCGAGATCAACATTTTTTCAAAATCTTAGGCAAAACTATAGCCAAGAGTATTTTGACTATGCCTTCTCGTGGTTCATTGACACTATTCGAAACAAAGTTGAGCAAAATTGCCC
>DVQH01000129.1:0-43297 GCA_018231625.1 Papilio phestus
ACCTTAACGACAATGACCACTGACTTTTCATGAGTTTGAGGGCAGACTGTATTTATTGTTCTATCTTACCTTTATTCAAGTAAAATTTTACTAAAATCAGCCCATCTGGTTTAGAGTGTAGAATAAAAGGCATTTGCTAGTTGTGTTTAAATATAACCAACTAGATATAGGGGGTGGTCTTGTTTGCCATGCATTCCGATCTTATTGGCACTTTCTTGAGTTCAACTTTAAACTTGCGGAAAAAGTAGTAGCAAAGAACACGAAGATGCATATTTATCCTACATTTTCCACTCTCGTGTTGGCTTAAGTTGGTGATTTGAAATCAGGTGTTCACTTGGTTGTCAGTTTTGTCAATCCCATTTTCTAGAAGTTTTGAATCTATTCCATAAAGCGTCGGTACTTCAAGCGATAAAGGTAAAAAGACATCACATACTTTTCTGGCTACAACACATTGTGTCAACTTGGTGCTAACCCTACGGTAACCGTAATTATGACGAAAGCTATACTCAATGATGTTGTGCCTCCTCCAAAGTACCCACGCATTGAGAGAGAGAGAGAGAGAGAGAGAGAGAGAGCGTGTGTGTGTGAGAATCAGGCCATGAAGACAGTGGTGTGCAGTGTGGTTAAGTTCCTACGCATGCGTTGTGATGAAGTTACGAGATGGAACCCCTCATGTAGTGTTGCCTCATCACTGTCCTTGGCCATCTGTAGCGATCGATATCTGGTAGAAAGTAGTGTGGCTTTCTTAGCATTATTTTGTGATGATGTTATGCAGCAAAAGGCAGGCGTGTTGTTACGTTAGATGATGTGGGTCTCATTCTAGCAGATAACGAAGCTTAGCCATCTGTGCGCCACTGGAGAAAGTAGTTGTAGTCCTAGCAGTAAGTCGGATTGCTTGTAGTCAGTCATGACTCATGAGTTAACAGCGGGTTGATCGAAATAGTCACCACTTTGGCAGTGCAAACTTTCGAACAATCACGTGAACACTTTGCACGGCAACAGAAGGGGCTAATCCGTTGTTAACTCAACACTGCTTGTAGTTCTTTGTTTTGCTTTTGTAGTATTATGCAGCAACTCAATTATTTGACTAAATTGCAACAATTTTCCCGAAAAATTGAATTCATCATATTGTCTTGCATTCCCATTACACATTTACACATATACTCTCCACTGCTCAGGTTTGTAGGTCAGGCTGCTAGGAATGAGACGCGAAGTGAAGGATCGGCGGGACTAACTGCAAGTACTGACCAGTTCGAAGAAAACAACATTCATGTTTCTTAGCTTCAAATAAAGTTTGTGAGGCATTTGTAATATTTCTACCAAAATATTTGTACAGCCGAAAGTAGACCATGGTCAATCGAACACTTCTCTCTTTCAATAAACTGTGATTTGTTAATGACACTTTGCTTTTGAGCATGCTCTTCTCTAGGTTTGGGCTATTCGACCCACGACTGGGGCAGGGCAAAGTTTGCCTCGTTTGTTGGATCTAATTTCATTAACTCTCCCCCTCGATGACCTAATGCCACGCATTGATATCACAAATCATCATGTGAACTAACTGTAGTTATTATCGGTGTCAGTGCTGCTGCATGTGCCATTAACAATATCAGAGTCTCTACAGGATGGATTCGTTTCTATACAGAGGGTAGCCATGGTGCATGCTCAACCTGGTATGCTATACTTTTCTAATATTGAATGTACAGCGTGAATTATAGTGCACTTTTTAGAGCATATTTCCTCTTCAGTGACTGTACATTTTCGATTCAATATCAGGGGAGTATGGCCTGTCCGCAACTTTAACTAAAATCAACAGCGAGAGCTGCAGTTCGAGATGCTTACACTACAATGAAGCAGTATCACTAGATTATAATGCTAGTGCGGAAACACCCACATAGTCTGGCAGTCTTGCAATTCCGAATGAGCAACCGTGGGCTACAGTGACCCTTCACTATAGTGATTTCCGACAATGTGTCGCCAAGTGGAAGTGTCTTCAAGTGTAGAGGATGCAAACTAGGAAATCAATTTATCGATTCCGTGTGCTCGTTCGAATTGTTCAGCATGCAGTTTTGCTTGTACGCAGTGTTCGAGTGAAAGTAACATGGCATTACGTCACTGTCATCGGTTCCGGTTCCAGGAGAATGCTGCCGAATTGGTGATGATGCTCGATAAATCTGTAGTCGGATTCTGTGGTTGATTCCAAATTTGGTTACGGCGCGGGATTGACTGAGGGTGATGAGGCGCGGTATGCCAAGTCGACTGGAGTGGAGCGAAGCCTGAAGCAAGCGAGTATCACTGGCAAGTGATCGTGCCAGTTGGCGTCAGTGCCAGTGCCATGCTTGTGCCACTCCAGCCAGTTACTCCCTCACCGAAGCACTGTGCAACAAGAGGGGTGGCAGCGATAGCGCATAAAATCAGTGGCAAGCGGTCTTTGGGAATAAAAGAAACTTGGATTTGGTGTTGAAAAAAGCAGATTCTACGATGGATCTTTTCCGGTCTTAAGATAGGTCCCGTTTAGAAATTGAGAATCGCAAAAGAATGATTTGAAAGGGAAAATAGCCTCGAAAGAGGTACCAGTAATGATGTTGGAGCCAAATGGTGGTAATGAGCCCAAGTCGAGTTATTCTTGTTTTTGTGATTCTCTTGTTTTCGGGGGTGCTTGATGGAGCGAGTGGCGTTAATTGAATTATTATTATTATTATTAGACTTTACCTTACTTGAACTGAATTTTGATGGACAAAAGACAAAAAACAAAGCATTCTATAGTTATTAAGGATGCATCTGTGGATAGCTTTGTTCGTTTTGCTGTTGGGAGTATTTGAAATTGCACGAATTAGAAGTTTTACTTTGGAAACTAGAAACAAACTACAATATAAGTTTGCACGTTTTGTCCTAATTAATTAAGATTTTGCCGCATTTCGGTTTGCGAGTACGGCATTTTGTCGGTTGAAGTTACAGTTGCAGCACCAAGTCCGGCTAGTGTTACTCCCTCACATTAGCACCTAAATAAAGTCAGTTCAGTTGTTGGCGGAACTCAAGACTGGAGAACCAGACACTTGGCTGACCAACCCGTGAGCTTTTGTAAAACTGTTAAGTCCGAAATGTAAATGAGTATTTAGCGGTGACTGGAAAAAAGGAAACTAGGTTCAGAGAAAGTTGACTGTCAACCAGACTCCAGCGAACAGGGACTCACGTGGACTCAACTACAAGTTCAAAATCTTGCTTCTCCTGAAATGGTTGAATGTGACAATTGAGCAACATTTTTGTTTTCTTCATCATCTTTCTCTTTATAAAAGTACACTTTTCGATGCTATCATTCTTTATCTTGATCAGCTTATCCAAATGTTCTCTGTTTTCAACTTGATCTGATTTTTTGCCCATTATTGCACAGGTTTATTACAGATATAATTAACAAATTTTTTGGACCGATACACACAAAAATCCGCAAATCTGTGCCAGATTCAATCGAGTCAAAATTAATCCTAATTATTGCCCCTAGTTAGAGTTTTCTTTTCTGTTTGATACTTTTGTTTGATCTATGAAATTCTACAAATTAAAACAAGAACTGAGTTAAGAGTACAAAGAAAGTCAGCAAAGTGATATTGAATGCAATCGACATCTTTAATTTTCCAGAACCGGAAGAAACTTTCGAATACAAGATATTACTAACCACTGGGGCTTAAATTTAACACGAAACTCGCTTAACAAAAAAAAACGTTAAGCTATACTCAGATAACTCGGAGTGAAACATTGTCACGATTCACTTTCCAATCATCACCCAGGTTTTGGTTGCCACCAGTGACCAGTCACTGGCCACAAATAACACTCTTGAGAAGAGAGATGAAAAATTTAAAATAATAAAAAGGGTGAGCACCAGTTGAATGGGGGTCAGGAGGTTATCGGTGCTGGCGAATGAGGGGAATGGCGCACACCAGGCATCGCGCCATGGCAGCGACGGTGTCACCTCGTTGGCCCACTCACACTCTTGTTAATCCGTGGCGTCGGTGCCCTCCCATCCATCCGTTCAGTGAGTTCAGCCACTCTCCTAACTCGCCGCCACCGCTTTCTTCGCCATCTTACTTCGGTTATCGAGAGGTGACCTCATTTCCACTAGCCAACCAAGGAGTCTTTGCAGTAGTAGTGGTGGTGGCCAACGCAATGGAACGAGCAACAGGGCGCCGGGGGGAGGAGAGGGACGACCTGGAACGCGCGCGCAAACGGGTTAGGCGCGTCACTCAAATACAACTGCAACGAGGCGAACAGGGGGTCCGCTCGCGCCCGCCGACGCACTCGCTCTCACAACTACCAACAATCACGCGCTACTGAGGCCAGTGGCGCTCACCGACGCCGGCAACACTGGCCAGCCCTACACTACGGCACGCTCTTTAGCTCGTGCAAACCCGGGGTAAGCCCTGCGTAGGCTGGCACAAGCTCACTCCAATGTGGGAAAAATTGGGGAAAAGAAAAGAGTGAACCGGTGCAAGTGTTGCCATCCCCAGTGTAGCGCCGCACACTAGTGAGGCCTGTGGCGCCCAACACGCATGCGCCCTCGTGACACAGTTCGGAGCGCGCGGTGAGAGTAACGGCACGAAATAACACAGAGACACACGCGCACACACCGACGCACGCCCGACGAGCCGAGTGAGGCGACTGAGGCGACTGCCTCACTTGCCTGTCAGTCACCGAGAGTCCTCGTCAGTCGTTTCCGCAACCTTCCCCGTGCAGGTCCAGCCCGTAGCCAAGTGGCGCCCGACTGCGCTGGCCCACCACGCGCACTCTACTGCTCGGTCCTCGAGCCCTGCCAACTCGGTGCCGGCTCATGGGCAACTCAACTGGTCTGGCAGCAACAAGGTGACCACCCTACCGGCTGGCACGCGTCACCGCGTGACTCAGCACCTAGCCGCACGCCCCCACGCACTTACCCCTTGCCAACGGTGCCTTAGTCTAATTAACAGTTTCGCGATCAAGTGCCGGTATCTGATTTCCACTTTGCTCTACAACAAACGCTATCGTTTGGCGCCATTTTCTTGTGACCCACTTAACTAGGTGCTATCTGGTTTGTCGTACTAAGTCGGTGTGCGCTGTCTTGAGTCTCTATCGTGTGATCTACTTTGATCAACATCACCCACCTCAACTCTATGATTCGACTATGCCCTTATCGAGTTCAAGTCTCATCTTCACTTGGACTCTCTACTGAACCGTGTTGAACGCTGGTGGACTCTGCTCTTCGGCATAACTCGCTCAACTCTACCACTACTCAACAAGTGTTGGTTGTCTCAGTCCCTCTTTCCACTCACTCCCCTCTTCTTTTACCTGCCTACCAGTCGCACCCTCTTGCCTAATCTACTCGACTACGATCACACTTGCCGGCACACAGTGTGGTTTATATTTTCATTTTGTTTTGCCAACAAAACCATTCTCGGACCACAGATTCATCAAGTTTTCCGTTAAATTTTTGTCATCTATGTTTGTTGATCTAGTGGTTCAATCTCGGTAATGACAAGACCCGTCATGATGACGTTGGAGCAACCAACTTTAGCGCAGCCGGCTTCCAATGGCCTTCTCGGACAACGATTTGAAGAAACTCGTCGCGAGGTGGTCCGACTACGTCGCACCAATGATTATTTGCGTGAAACTCTGGCCACTCACGAACATCTTATCCGACTTCTTGAAGGCATCCGCGAGTGTCTTGAGAGGCGCAATGATGACTTGATGGAGATATGTGCTTGTAAAAACTTTTTACGGCCAGAGAATGTGCATCTGGTCAACGATGATTTAAAAGATTTGTACTCGCAGTACTACCAGGCTAAGAGTACGCAAGGTCTGCCAGTGAATCTCTCTACAAGCACGACGGTGAACAGCAGCAGTCCATCTAATGAGAAATTCTTAAATGGCAAATGTCCAAAAGGGTCACCGCCACAGGTGGAGACTTCCACCCTCTCACCGACATCGTCCACCAACCACCACCAAACAATGCCTTCACCTTCTTCATCATCTCTCTCCCCTTCGTTTTCCTCATCCTCATCATCGGCACCATCCACTGGGACTCGATCATCATCTTCTCCAGCTTCTCAGCTGTCAACCCTCTCCTCATCAGCTGCCGCTTTGCTCTCGCTATCAGCAGCCATAGCTGCGGTCAACGCAACTTCCTCTACCGACCTCACTAACAGCAATAATAAAGCAGCTACCTCAGTCGAAGACGAGCAAATTAGCAATGGAACGAGCCTCAAAACAGAAACAGAGTTAGAGACAGATGAATCTGACGCGAGTAAAGAATCAAATTCTCAAGACAAACTGCAAACTCTGGGTGAACCAAACGAAACATCAATAGAGGTCAAAAAAGAAGTTGAAGATGGTATTGACTCAGACGATGACAATCTCGAAATAGAGATTGACGATGAGCGGCCAAGTGACAATGAAGACGAGGAAGGAGACAAATTCTACGATGAGATGCAGACTGATGAAAGTCAAGACGCGAGCCGAAGTGGTTCGGAAAGCACTACTCGACTGCCCATTCTAAAGTCTATGCTATCTCCGGTGGAACAGCTTGAGGAAAAAATCGGTAAGTAGATTGCATGTTACTCTCTTAGTGGTATTTTTCTGGCTCAGTCGGCACCAGTACCCACCCAAAATCAAAGTGTTGTAAATTTCGGTTTATTGCGCCAATTGAGCCGCAACCGCAGCAGATACAAGCACAGATGAGTTAGTTTACGTAAGCAAACATATCGCACGGCGTTGTGGTTGAGACAGGCAGCACGACAGCCTGCGTCGGTGGCGCCCCAGACAGGAGGCGCTTTACTGTTTGAGCACTATTTTCCTCTTATCACCGAACTGCACCAGAAGTCTTGGGTGACACCAGTCCGCCGAGGCTGGTGTTACCCATCTGTCGAGGAGGACCGTGTCGAGGGGGTGGCACTTGGGATTTGATAGCAAAGGGATCTGTTGCTCTCATCTGCTCTGCCTTACCGGCAACTGTAGTCTATGCTCTTATAACTCTAGCTCCATTTTGTGCTTATTCTAATGTACCTCGATCTGTTCATGTGAAAAGTGTAAGTCGACCTGCCGACCCCTTCAAAGGCTATCTGTACAAGCACTAGTGGCACTAAAAATAAATCGTCACTGGATCTCGATCGAGGTCAGCTATCATGAACCATTACCCATATCAGTGATGGTGGTGTCTTCTCTTCGTGTCGTGACCCTTTGATCATAAATCAGTAAACCAATACCTTCGGCAAACCTCGCTCTCTACTGGCGCGAGGTGTGCTGCTAGCATTCTAAATTTAACCCTAGCCAGTCGATCAAGTTGATCACTTTCTTGTGTGCTCGACATCTTGCTCTCAGCTCGTTTGTCTCTCGCTAGTCGAGCATCACCGCCCGGTCGCTCGCTCTGCGAGCTCACCTTTACTACCGTCACTGGCAGAGCCCACTGATACCGTTATTCGTTATTAGCATAGCGGTGAGGCGAGGGGCACCTCACTCGTTAGCGCACCAGACCTCCAGCTATTTATGTCACTGGCTTTTCAGTCTGACTAGTGGTGGTGGTGGAATTCCACTAGCTCTTACCATCTCACTGGAATCGTCGCTGGCGCACTCAGCTGACATAATCTTGCTGACTCTCTTCCTCTCCACCCTGTCCTCAATTCGACCACACCACCATCAGCGCTTTCGGTCGAAGTGCGCGAGACTCATAATCACATTATCATAGCGAGAGGGATATAGCCACCGACGCGGCTTCGCTCTTTAGGGGTACTCTCTCTCTCTCTCTCTCTCTCTCTCTCTGCTTGGTTGGAAATGGCTAGCGAGTCGAATTGGGGTCACTTGCCAGTGGCATGCTTTGTGCACGTTTGTTCACTTGGTCATTTAGTTGGCTGACTGGTTGTCCACGCTTGTAACTACTAGTAGACCAATCCAGCATGGTCTACCCCTAATCCAGGTTAACTCGATGCAGCCTTCCAGTGGTGCGCTTGGCTGGACTCTCTAGCACTACTAGTTCTATTGTGACACCTAGACCTCGACAGGCATTCGAAGAGGCGTGTCTGGTATCAGCATGTGGCAAAAGAAATTCATTGAAACCAGCAAATGCCAGCACGCCAACCACAATCTCATTGGTTTCAATGAATTTTTTTGTCACATGCTGACACCACACACGCCTCTTTCGAGTACCTGTCGAGGTCTAGTGACACCCTTGCTCGCTTTTCTTTTGGCACCCACTGATTGCGTTGTGGGCGTCACTAGCAGGTTTATTGATGATTGCTAATCGGGCTCATCAGTCACCCATCGAGCTTATCATCGGTGCGTGTGTCGCCTCCACGCCAAGCACCCCGCGTTGATTGCGATCAAACTTGTCCCTACGCATGGCGCTTTGTTTGTCAACTGACTTGCGTGAAGTACTGGCGTCACATTCCATTATTGCGTTTCAGTTCCGGCACGGTCGGTCACTTGTTGCTAGATTTTCTAGGCCACACGTGTGCTTCTTACATACTTGACGTGGTCACTTGACAATTGCTCTTCTCAGACTTTGCTTCCTAACCATGGAACCTTAATGGAAACGAGGATATTTAAGCAGGGAAGCGAAGTAAACACGAATCTGTTTGTGTTTTTGTATATTGCTTTACAACCCTCAGCTAATTTTTTTGGCACCAAGTAACTTGTTGCTCCACTGACCTGATCGGCAACTATTGCTGACATACTTTAGACGAGGGGTGTTATACTGATTCGCTCTAGTGAACTGTGACAGGATTTGGAAATCACTGATCACTAGTCGATGTCTTATCTTTCTTAACCGACTTTGACCCGTCGATATCACACCAGTGATTGTGATTTTTCGTTGGCTACGAGAGAGAGAGAGAGAGGGAGGGGTGGGAGAAAGAGAAAGCCAGTGATTGAGGGAATGTGAGTATATGTGATTGACAGATAAGCACCGCTACCTTCGTCACAAGACACAGTCGGATGCGGCTACTGGGCCAACACCAACAACCCACTGGTAGTGGTTAGCTTTGTCAAGTGACAAAGTGACAGTGGCCTGGCCCACAACTACAGACTACGCCTCGATAGACGCTGGGAAGGAGCACGGACCATTTTGTCGCCTAGTGCTTTAACTGTCAACTGGCCGAGAGATGCACTGCACATGCACGCGTGCACAGTGAATTGGCGCATTGGCGTTGGCACTGCTCATCACGTCGAGGACCGTCAGATGGTTGGTGGCTACTAGCATTACCTTCACCTACCTCCCGGCTGACGGGGGCACTGTGGAGGTACGTACAGACGCTCTAGCAGCATTCACACATCAGGCGAAAATCCTTGCCAGTGATTTCCCCATGTGATTTCTCTCGCAATGGCTTGCAATAGTTACGCTGTCCGCTACACCTCGCCCTTTCTTCCTCGATTGCGGCACTGGACAAAACGGGCACACCGTCTCTTGCCACAAGTCACACGCTTATCGATCTCTGACATAAGTCGTCAAGTCGAGTCGACTAAACAGATGATGTTGTGCGAAGTGAGCGACGCGTGTTGCACCGACAATGAGACTCCTCAGCACGTGCCCTAAACGAGTGAGTGGCTCGTCGGGTCATGCCCTCAATCGATAGCACTAGCTCAAATTATTTGATGTTTGGCGATTGGATTGGTAAAGTGTCTGGTAATAGCCAAGTAGGTAGACACTTGTAGATGAAACCCACACCCACTAATCGATAAACAGTGGGTACGTGCTAAGCGCACCGTGACGATAGAGCTGTTGTGGCACCACACTGGGGGGTTGGACGGTGGCCACCAACTGAGTACGCTACACAGATGCACCTTATTGCAGGCAAAGGCTTGATAGTAGAATCTATCACGAGGATGCTTTATGCGATCGCGCCCTCCGCTAGATTGCGTGCTTGTTATCCATTTGACCAGTGCCAAGTAAACAAAGTTATGCAATAGACGAAGGTGAAGCTCTGGTTCGGTAGACTCTTAGAGTGATGCTATTAAATCAACCACTAGTCAAGTGATACCTAGCTTTGGTTTTGATTGGTGGCAACTTTTGCAGTTGTATAAATTAGTGATTGATAGAACACTGTTGAGCATCCATTCATGCGACGATTGGATGCAGATAGTGCGTGCCGCTGCCCTGGTGATGCCCTATCCGAGCTCACGGCTTGACTCACTGGTGTTGGCGCTGTTCCACTTGGCCGACTTGGTCGAACCTGTTTCAGAAACACGGAGCACGCGTCGTTTTGTCCATTTCCTCATTGCACTGGTAGCAAACCCGTGCCTCTCTCTCTCTCTCTCTTTCTCTCGTTTGCGTGTCTTCTGCCACACGACTTGATTTGCTGTCCTCCACTGACCTCCTTTCCTTTTGTTCGCTCTCGCACTCATCTCAGCTTCACTGCCCCCTCGTTTTGCACTTTGTTCACTGTTGATTTTCACACTCGTACGCTCAATCACGTTGCTCGGACACTGGGAGCAAGTTTGTTTCTCGTTGGTTATAGTGGAATTATGTCGAGCGCGCACGCCGACCACGAGGGAGTGGTCTCACCAGTGAGGAACCTTGATCTACTGACCAGTTTGATATATCTAATCGTTACCCCTACGAAAAACGTCGATGTCATATTCAGTTGTGGCCGGAAAATACACAATTATCCCTGAATACACTACACCCACAGGGTAGAATTGGAATGGCAGGTGTAATATATCAAGTGTCGCATTTAGCTAGAATTGTCAGATAGAAGAGCACCGATATCGGGCGACGCGTACAAGTGCAAACAGATAGCACAGTGACCGGCAGGTGAAGCCAGGTCGTCGCCACCGCACCACTGCACCTCCATCTCTCACTCGTGCGCGCACCACTTATCGTGGCCGGCACAAACATCTAGCCAAGTTAATTCGCTAATTGTGTTAAGCTCGCTCTCGCTCTTTCTTTATGTTGGTAATGCACTGACAGTGTTACTCAACTCTAGGTACGCGATACGCACACTTATACTTTACTTACACAAACTCATCTTGTTCAAATAAGGTTTTAATAGTTTTTGTCACTTACATGAAATGACTAGAATTTTTTATTTTTTAAGTTTGTAATTTGATGAAGATATCTTGGGACATAAATGAAGTCTAAAGCTTGAGGGTTTATTTATTGCTTGGTTGAGCACTGGTGTGCGTGGAACTTGATTCTCCCCGTTCTCGTTCGGCTCGACCTCTATGTCATACTGAGATCCCGTTCACTGGCTCGCGCACACCACTAATTAGAGGCAGTAGACAGTGCATTACTCTGACTATTTCTCTCAGTACGCCACCACCTTTCCCTCTATTGTGTGGTGATTTTTTAAATCCACCCGAAACTAGGCCATCTCATTCGCCACATCACGCAAGCACCTGCACCCGAGTGACCGTAGTCGTCGTTACCTTGTGATTAGCTACATTAACACATTTAAATATTTAAAGGGGGTTTTCTCTCTCTCTCTCTCTCTCTCTCTCTCTCTCTCTCTCTCTTGAATCCTTTTAATTAGACTACAGGGTTGATTTTGAGGCGATCAGAATCGAAATATGAGGTGATTTCACAAGTTCATTAGTTCCATAATTTCTTCTGTTATATTATAGATCAGTGTACGCTAATCAACGCAGTAGTCATTGCTTGTGTTGTCACACTTGTACTTGTTTGGTACTTTCAATAAAGCTGGATGTGAGTGTTCACTTGTCACTGGTAATTTGATTTTACCGGTTCCGGATGTAGGTCAACTTTGGGTTTACATTGTCTTGCACTATAGAAAAAGTCCGACTCGGTCCCTGTGAAAATTTCAGTGTCAGTGAATGATCGGTGGCCCAATTTGCGTGGTTGTTGCCACAAAGACGTCGATCAATCGTCACTCACTTTCTCTCAATTCTAGGCCATTTCCTTCAATTAATCTTAAAACGATGTCTAAACGCGTTTTACAAGGGTTTTGTGACAAAGCTTGCTGTCTACATCACTATTTGGCGTTGTTTTGTTTTCATTTTTTGTCTACTTTTATCTATAACTATTTAATTACTGTAACGCTTATCGTGTTGCAAAAATAAATATATTAATAGTTAAAGGAGGGAATTCTATTTCGATCTGAAATCAAAAATCAAAATTACACAAAACGGGTATTGCTAAATTTTTGTTGCATATATACATATTATTTATTTTTTCATTTTTATTTGAGAATTTATAACATCTAAGAAAAGTTGACTGACCATCCGATATAAGTGCTTAAATTGCGCAATATTCGACTCTAGCACTACCCACCTATTGGGCAGGTTGAGTGCAAATACTTGCAAAGTTAGTCCATGTATTACTGGCCGCATCTCACTCAGTCGCAAGTGCCCTTAATTTTTACTTTTGTTTAATATGGTCTGTATGTGTCGTGTGCTAGATTGGGGTGCCGTGACCCGATCGTGTAGTGAAGCGCGCCCGCGTACTAGAATTGTCGCCGATCACGTCCGGGTTGTAGGCCCTCGGCACCACCCACCGTCGCCGCCATCTCGTGCGCATCTCTTTCCCGGGCGTCACACCAGTGTTGAGAGAGCCACCCGCCCGTCAACCACCGTTGCACTATGGGGCGATGATGAGGAAAAAATGACCTAAACTTTTGGTCGCTCCACTGCTTTGCTTGCATGGAGCAGCAGGACGAAAGTCACAATTGACACACCAAGCACACACTAGCACCACTACTGCCACGAGGAGTCGCTCACAATGACTCCCATTGTCTTGTCCTATTTTCCGTTGGCGTAACAGGACTCTCACAAGACAAGCGGTGGCGACGGTGCTGATGTTGGTGCTTCTGACCACAATGGCACGTTCCACGCACTCGGCCTCGTGCCCAAATTCGGTCACGTTTCGTCAAAACAGCATTCCTTTCACTGTTTTGACCCACCAGCTGGCGCGACCACTGTGCGTGGCACCAGACGTGGCACCAGGCTGTGCTCGAGTGCCCGCGCACGGTAGTTTTCCAGTTATCTCTGCTTCACTGATCTCCACTCAGTTGGGCTACTGGTGGTGGTGCTCTCGGTTTGATGGTTTGTTTATGTTTGGCCTGTTGTCACATGTAACCCCGTTAGAAAATATGGTCCATGCACTCGCCTGTTGTGCTACTCGGCCACTCTCGAGGGCACTGTCACTTTTTCTATGTTGCCTGTTCTCTTAATCACTTGTTTTGGTGTTCTGGTACATTAACTTGCTTGACTTGTCTTTTTGAAAATTCGCTGTTTGACTCTTGCCAAACGTTCCAAGAAACCCCACTTGTAATCGATGTTTTAGTTTTCCTATCGTGCAATTTTAACTGGTCATTGCTTTACGTATCACCTGCATAGGTCTAAGGCGAGGGCAAATGGGCGCGTGCGAATTGCCGCTGGGCGCGATCTAGGTCATCTATACAGGCAGACAGCCTGGTTGGTTAGCACTTTCTCTTCGATTGCAAACACGTGGTAGTTTCTGCTTGTCCTACTCTCTGTACGAAGGCGCACTTGTTCAACCTGTTAGGATAACGAGTAGCCAACGCTTCTGCCAGTAAATACTAATTTTTAATTTACAATTGATTCAAACTTTGTGTTTCGCGCTGTTTCTGATTGGGCGGAGCTTTGTCGAATGTGGGAATCCAGCAAGCACTAGCGAGGATCAACCCAACAGAGCAATGCTTTATAACATTCAAATACTATAACAAGCGATAACAAAATTCTTCATTTGGTTTCCTAAAAGTATTGTGAGGGTTCTGTGTAATGCACAATGTGCATTATGTGTGGCTGACCTCTCATAGCGCGCTTTTCTTTGCTTCCTCTGACGTATGTTTATAATTAATTTGGACCCTTACCTAAAATTTTAATTGGTCTAGGTAAGGAATGAATTTATTTTGTAAAAGCTTTGTTTCAAGCTGTCCTCGGCTAGTAGTGTATTGTCCGAGTTGGTATACTGTTGCTCGATGGAGACAGCTGCCATCAACACTATCCGTTCAGTTTTGGTGCGGTATTAGCACAGATCCACAGACAGTGCGGGCAGCCCTTTGGCACTGCCCCTCCAGTGCTCTCCCTTCTTTTGGCGTCACCACCGCTAGTGCTGATGACTGATGATGATTTGACAATTGATGACTGGCACAGCGAGTGAGGCCTAACGAGACAATGACGTGCTACCGCGATGAATAGTGGTGCTGCTCCACTCGTGTCCAATTGGTGCCAAGCAACATGGAGCTCTGCGAAAGTGAAGGTGATCAAGCTGGATGATGATGCTGCTGGTAGCATGACCTGCTCTCGGCTCTGGACAGTGCGGTGGCTCGAGCATGTGCGTGTACGTGCTTTTCTCGCGCTCGTGAGACAGAAGAAAGAGGTCAGGTAAAGTGGCGTCTAGCGAGAGTGGAGTGGAGCGTTGTCGTTTAGTGCTCGCGCCCGTCGTGGTACTGGTCACTGGCACGCATCCACCGTCATCCGGCCAGGTCATTTCTCTCTTCTCGCGTTTAGTTGTGCGGGCACCTGTTGTGTCTTCCGCGATCATCTAACTGAACACCACCGTCGGCCGGGCCACCACTCTCGCTATCTCTAGTCATCCGCCTGCCACAACTCACCTCTTGCTCAATCATACCTCTCGGCATCAACAGGTCATATGCGTTTGCGCTTTTCCCCTCATTCGAACAGAGGAGACAGGCCAGGCTAGTGAATTAACATCGGTCACTTACGGCTGTTGCCGCGACCGTTATCTGGCACAATGGTCATTCATCTAACCGAAGGCTCGTGTTGCACGAGCTCTGTGCACATGCGAATTTGTTACGAAAGTGACACACGCGCCAAGCGGAACACTGCGAGATGTGGGTCTTTTCTAAAACTTCTCTCACTAACACGACTTCATTTACACTACTGTGGGCGATGTTCCAGTTTTATTTCACTGACCGACTGGTTTCTCGGTTATAACTCTTTGCTTTGCGTACTAGCCTTATTCTGTCTTGCTGTTGACTTACGACTGTTGAAGTTGCTATTGAGTTTATATTGGTGTGAGTTTAGACACTCGACAGTATCTAACAATACGAGTAGAGTTTCACATTCACTACTCTCATGTTGTTTGTCTTTCTTTGAATCATCGGTCGTTTGTTGAAGTACGGTCTGGAGCCACCATGCTCTAAGCTACATTGTCAACTCACTATTTTCTTATGTGGATGATTAACTTTTTTTATCTAGACTACTGAGAAACAGAATGACATACAAGCACACTAACCGAGTGTAGGTTGCGATCTATATCTCTCACGCAACACTTTGAAGCACTTGGAGAGTGATTGCTGCAGTAGTCACTAATAGTGGTGGTCAGTTGTTTCACTCATCATCTAGCATCTCCATGTTGCAATTGCTTCAAATATCTTGCTAAATGACATCTCAATACCATTTTGTTACTACTGTATCTATTTATGCCTAGTACTAATCTTAGTTTAAGCATTAGAATCATTAGGAGCTACCGAGAGAAAGAGAGAAAGATCGAGGCCGATTCGGGCAAATCACAGAATTTTATGGCACAAAAATATTCTCGAATCTATCTACGCGTGTGAAAGCGGATACCCGTCTGTGTTTGCCACTTGAAATTTCCGAGCCATGTTAATCACATTAATATCCCTGTTTGACGTAATGATGCAAATTTTGGACTAGAATGTACAAAGACTGAAGGCTGTGTGATGATTGCTTCGAGAGCATAATTGGTCAACACACTTAGATGTAATGTGTAACACATAGCTTTGGTTTACTGTGACCTCTGTATCGTACTGCTTAATTGATCTTGAATCGACTCTCGGTCGCTTTGGTTTATCACTAATTTTGCGATTAAATTGCTAGGTTGGTCATTTTAAGCCAAAAGGTAAAATGTATTAATTTTTAATCTAAGATAATGATGAATCAGCTGTTCACATTGGGTTTATGCTAGCATCCAATTATAGCATTGCAAAATTTTAATGGACCCCGCTAACTGCACTTGCTTATAATGATGAATTTTGTTTCACTACATAGGTACTCTATAAGTCTTAGCGTTACTAAAAATAACTTATTTCAATTCTTTTGTTGGCTAATCCCTACTTGTGGGAGTCGCTTTTGCTTGGCTCTCTTTCCCTTTTGCGCTAAGTTTTCCCTCATTCTTTAAAAAGACATCTACATGGCCAACTGGATGACACGGGTAACCCGATGTCTACATCAAACAAGCAGAAAGTTACTTCCGCATCGTCAATTTTCTTGCTTTACTCAACTTGTGGAACACTTTTAAATACCGTCTTCATGATTCTCCGATAAATTATTTACTGTTTTTGTGCTGACATTTGAGAGGGTTAAACATTTTTTTCTATGGCTGTCTGGGTACTTACAATAATTTTGCTACCGAGAGCCACTCATAGCACTCTTATGCTCTGTATACTCAAATGATTACACTGTACCACACAAACACTTTCGTTTGCGTATTCTTATTCATAGTGGCGCTAGATCTCACGGGAAAATTGATTCTCTATTCTGTCACAAGCGTTGTTTGATCAAATTGCCATCTTCTTACATTAGCTGTTTATTCTTGGTTATCTGTACAGATGTGTGTTATCGTCGAGGGTTTCTTACTAGCCAATCTCTGGTATTCACTGAGGTTGACTGCAAGCTTCACTGACGCGAAGTATATTTTTAGACAAAGCTTGTTCTCTTTCACTTTTCACAGTGTGTAATGTTGGTAACGTTATTTTTACCGTTTGAAACTCTCTAAATTTAATAGATTTTTTACTTTGATGATGGTGGTTTGCATTGTGATTGATTGCTTAGCATGGCGAGAGTGACGGTTGTTTTATCTAAACAAAATGATGCTTTGCCAAGTTGGTAGGTGCAAGTATGGCACCAAAGGGTTGAGTCGGCACACACCCACTATCGGTGGCGCATCAAGACACTACTTCTATTCACTAGCTTGCAAAATATTCGAATGCACATTTTATAGAATTAACTCAATATTAAACACAAACATTTCTCTAATTCACATTTTTTGTATTTTTTATTTGGAGCAAAGTATAAATTTATTGAAATAGATGGAACTTCGAAAGTTCTGTTCTATTGCCTTAAGAAATTAATGCAAATCGAGGGTTTGCTATCTTTTAGATCTACCACGCCTGCTGTAAAGATACCGTTGATTCGGTGACACAGGCGGGTGCTTTGCTGCGACCCCCGTCAGTGCAAGTGCTCCGAGGCTGCCAAGTTATGTGTAAGCCAATATCAGAGAAGCAGAGGTTTTACAATTTTCTGAGTTACTTTTATTTAAATGTTGTATACTGTTTTAAATTGGAGCAGTGGAAAAATTATTTGTATGATTTTGAAGTAAAAAGAATTAAGATAGGAGTTTAGAAATATTTTATTACTCAGCTCTACTAGTGTTGGGCTACCCGCAGTTGCGCCCACGAATGGGGAGTGTGCCCTATGTCGGACGCGCCATCTCCACCTCGATCACTGACTCAACTGGGCCAACCAGTCACACGCTACGCACATTCCAGCTGTCTCAATGCGCGCACTTGCACGCGCTCTACTCTGAAAGATGCGGGTACACGATATGAAGCAAGACAGGCTGCCTCCAGAGCCATCGAAACCCTGCCAACTTGGGGCGAGTTGCCCGAATTGAGTTGTGCGCTGCGACCATTTCACGACGGGTCGTCTCTAGCATGCATTTGCTTTGCGTTAGATTTTGACCGGAGTGATGTGTAGGTGTATCGACCCTCGCCAACCAGATTTGCCTCACTGAGCCTTTCCAGCGAACACATGCATACTTCGGCAAGTCTGGATGCAACCGAGGCAACCCACTTTTCGTGTCTTTTCTAGCGAAAACTGTCAGCGCAAATCGAGCAGAGAGCACCTCGTTAGGCACGACTGGTGCTCCAACGCTTTCACATACGTTCTAATGAGACTTTTCCTGATCTATCAGATCTACCTTTAATTACTGAGACTTGTTTTGCTGAGTTATGTAAAAACACCCCAATTACCTACATCTTTGCTTCTAGTCGTCTTCAGGCTACTTGCTCAATAATGCTCCATTTTGAATAGCTTTCAATTTTTGGGTTTGCGGATTTCATTTGCAGGTTTATGATGTTTTAGTTGATTTTTATCTCATTCTAACAAGATACCGATTGTTCAGTGAGCTTTGTTCCGGTATGAGAATGTCTAACATGAACGGCTGTGATAGTTTTGCTCAAGTCGTTTATGAACGAGTTCTTTATTTTAACATTGTTTGCCATTCTTCCATGGTTTACCTTGACGAGAACCATAATTATTAAGTGCCAACGAGTTCCACTGACCTTCTAGCTTCGAATGAATATTCTGATACCAGCATTCGATTCTTCTATACTAACTGGTATATGTGAAAATTGGCTATTGCAAAATGCTTCAGTAGTTTTTATGAAAATTTTTGTTGAAATCCAAGAATTTAGGACTCAGCACTCTTATTTTGGAACTATCTGTGTGCACTTTGGATAACTCGTAGTGACTGACCGAGTGTGTCATCTAGAGTTCTCATTCGACGATTTCTCAATTAGTCATGGCCATAATAGGGATTAGCTGTGTGGTAAAGGAAAAATACCAATAGTTGGCGACTGTGGCTGTCCTTTCTTCCATGCTACGACAAGAGCTAGAATTTATCCCTTCATTTCCTTTTTGCGGTGTAGCTTTAAATTTAAAAGGCATTTCGTCTTATTACCAACGAGCCTTGAGGATTGAGTCCGTCCAAGCGCAACACAGGGCAGGCACAGGCACTGAGCTTGACGCTTTACCCCGCTTACACCACACACACTGCCGATTGATCTCATCGAAATTTTCTTTTGTTACAGAGATCAACCTTAACCCAAACGATTTCTTCGCTGGCAATGCTACCGAGGCGACCAACAACGAGGCTAGCGATCTTTCCAGAAAATCTGATCTGTCGAAATCAATCCGAGAGCCAGCGTCTTCAAATGCATCCGAGAATGGTCGAGAGGTGAGCACCTCGTCCAACAGTTTTAGTGTGTCCTCGTCTTCCTCACCACCTAGCGGTGATAAGTCTTCGTCCAACTCAAGCATGATGTCCAATGCGGCAGCTGCAGCTGCTGCAGCCCTTTTTGCCAACTCGTTACAGCAGTTGAACCCGAGTATGGCGCCTAGTTCTCTGCCTAACATGTCACCACCAATCAGCAATCTTCGCATAGCGCTCTCCTCGAACTCGTCGCGAAAACCACCAGTACCACCTAGCATGTTAGCCACTTTAGCCGCCGCCAACGGACTCAACATCAACATGGACGCCATACGTCCGCACAAATGTCACTGGCCAGACTGCAAATTTGCCACTAAGGATCGCAAGACGCTTCGTACGCATATGCGCATTCATACCAAGGAGAAACCCTTCAAATGCTCATTTCCTAACTGCAGCTATGAGACCGGCGATCCGTCCAACTACCGGAAACACAAACGGCGCCACATTGCGCACACTATATTTGCTTGCGACTTTGAGGGCTGTAATTTTACTACTAACAAACCCGACTTTATGCAGAGCCACATTGCTATCCACAAAGGGTATTAAACCGATTCCATTTTGATATTCTCTAACAGTTTAATTTTTATTTAGACTTAAGCCTTTTCTCTGTGACTTTGAGAATTGCAACTCTTCTTTCTACACTCGATCAAAGCTAGAAGCCCACCGGCGCAAACACCTTGCTTCTGGCGAGTTTCCGATGTCGCTGACGCACGTAGAGGATAAGGACAAGCCGATTATATGCACTTATCCTAATTGTGGAAAACGCTTCATCAATGCTGCCGGTTTAGCAGGCCACGAAGTGACCCACCTGGCTACTCACAACAAGTACGGTGCTTTCTTAGCCGAACACGAGCGTGAGAAACCAGTGGTGTGCAACTTTCCCAACTGCGGAAAGCGTTTTCTCAATACAGCTGGTCTAGCAGGACACGAAGTAACACATCGGAACTTCATTAGCCAGAACATGGGCGCTATTTTCAAAAATCTAAGTTTCAATCAGTTGAAAAACCTGGGCATTTTCTCTGTAGCCAATTTGAAACAGCAGCAGCAATCGGGTCAAAATGTTTCCAACACTCAACAACAGCAGTTGCAACATTTGCAGGCACAGTTACTACTACAAGGGTTACAGAATGGCCCTGTAGAAGGAGTGAAGAGTCAGTCGGTAAGCAATGGCAAGAATGGAGAGGTGATCGTAGTAGACATCTAGTACTAGATCTCTGGCCCAAGTTACCTGTGCCTTCACCTATGTACATAGCATCGAACAACGACGGCTGCACTAACCGACCAAGTTGGCCACTTTCCTGTACCCCACCTCATAGTCACGACAACCGAGTGCAATCCGAACCATCTAGTACAACTGGCGACCCTATACTTGA
Source organism: Papilio phestus (assembly GCA_018231625.1). Classification (NCBI taxonomy): domain Eukaryota; kingdom Metazoa; phylum Arthropoda; class Insecta; order Lepidoptera; family Papilionidae; genus Papilio; species Papilio phestus. The sequence continues at coordinate 20,338 of DVQH01000129.1, forward strand.
TCGATCCATCGCTTTCTTCCTGGTGCAATATGCGCGTGTTCTTGTCCTCTTCTCTGTATATTCCATTGCAGTCTTCCCTCGCGCCAACATCATTCTCTTCATTATTATTATTTTATATTTATTGCTACCCATAATATGGTTAGTCCAGGCTGACCTGTACATAGTTCGAATGCGCCCCTTTATTAACTCATATTTATACATAGTCCACCTCTGTCACATCTGTATACACTTGACATATGCTGGTACGCCAATACTAGCTCGAATGACTCTCCTCCCCAACCTCCTTCCGATAATCTCACTTGTTGTTTTGTTTGTTGTTTCGCTGTTTTGTTTGGCATTATTTTATTCTTTTTGTTGTTTAAATCATATATATCCACTTGTTATTATAAACTATATATATATCCTTATTACTCTAAATTCTCAGCTTTTTGAATGTCTACCTATTCAGTTTATTTATCTTGTACGGTGACACAACCCAGTAGTTTGAATTATTGCAATCTATTTTATACGAATATTATGCAAAAAATGGTTGTATCATTGAGTGATTGTGCCCTGTGGGTGCTTCCTTGGAAAAGGCTCAATGTTCACTTGTAAGTTTGATAGCCAACACCACCAATGCCTTTTTGTTGCCTTACTCCGGAATTTCTGTCCTACGCGCTGCCCTTCTGTTGACCTTTGTTTACAAATCTTTGAATAATTGTTATCATTTGACTAAAAGTTTATTTTTCATTTATTTATTAATACATATTCACTTAAAACTGGCACGCGGATTCTGCTGCCCAAAGAAGACTCTTTTCTCAATCAGTACAAAAATGCTTATTCTCAAAACTATTCAAACCATCAATAAGTGCAACTGGAATTAACTTTCCATTCATCTTTTTAATTTTTCATATCTGTTTTTGTTATTGTTGTTCTTTGTATCTCGAAACATACACGCCACACTGCTTACTTGTTATTATACTTGTATAAATGTTTGTTATGTTATGACAAATGAAAATATTAAAATTATTTTATATATTTTAAAAATACATGCCGAGTATGGGATATCCAAAATTGGACGTAATGTGATGACAGCGAGATTAAAACAGATTCTATTTTATCTCTTGACATCGCCGAGATCTTCAATGATGTCTTCATCAATTTCAGTCCATTTCTCCGTGACTACATCAAATAGATCATCCTTGACGTCGCCTTGGATCACAATCTCATCGGGACCAGACACCGAAGATCCACAGGCGAAACGATTGGCAAAAAACTTAGATGCATCTTTAAGATCAATGCCATAGGTGTTTAAACCTTGAACGACTGCACATTGTGTGTTGACATTAATTCATGTTATATTATAAATTCCATTCTATTACTCACATGTTACAAACTTCTTCTTTCCTCGATTCGATCGTGATATTTTGATATACTTCTCACCCGATTCTTTCTTCTTCGGTTTAAGCAGCGCCTTGCCACCTCGCTTTTGACGGCTTTTCTTCTGCTCATCATCACCTTCGGGCTGATCTCCCTCTAGGTTTAGCAACCCAACAATTTCACTAATTATTTGTATATTATTATATTATTTATATATTACGATTTGTGCTCAATTGCGCAAACATGTCGGGCATGTTTTTCTCAAGCCATTCCTTGCACTTTGAATAATTCGCATAGTATTCACAGTATTCAAATGGCATAGAACATTCTATAAAAAACCATTTGTTAGAAATTGGTAAGCAACCGGCATTTTACTAATTATACAAACCGCCACAATAGAAAACTTTAATTGGATAAAGAACTCCTTCTTGCGGTCCATTTGGCAACGTTTTCAGTCCCTCTGGTACAAGTTGTGAGGCTTCAACTTGGCTTGCCATGACGATCCCGATAATAAATCAAAATTTGGGACAATCAAATATGTAAAAGAGTTAGCAACGTAGTAGTCACAGCTTAAAATAACCAACCACTCAAGCAAAACACATGATACAAGTCAACGTTCATAAACAACGTATTGTTGGCAATGTGTCGGTGGAATCGCTCTTAGAGTTTTAGTAGACCAACTCCGTGAAACCACGTCATTATTATTGTTCTTTGTCTATGTTCGATTAGTTTTAATAAATAAGGTCAATAAATCAATGCACACGCAAATAATTTCGTCACATTGTGACAAAGATTAGGGACGAACAAAACAATTTTGTCAATTCTCATCCATAGCAGAGGTGCCATAAAAATAAGTTATTTATAAGCGAAAAGTTTACTTTTTAATTATTTTTTCAAGCAATTAATTATTTTGGAATTCTTGATTCATGAACATTATTATTATTTAATGATAAAAAATATTTTTAAATTATATGTAATATAAAAATGCGAACAAACTTAAAGTTAAAGTTAAAAAAATTTAACTTAAATGAATAATTTTCAATATATTACCAAGAATTATAAACCATAATAATACAGTTGTAGATATTAAAGGCGAGTTTGTTCATAGGGTTTTGCCGAACTTAGGACGCATGCGCAATAGAAAGTTAGATTCGGATTCATATCCAATTTGTCACTTTTCATTATTTTAAATGAATTTTGATTAGATTTAGGTGTCAATTAAAAAACAATTAAAAAGTAAGAAGGAGCTTAGTGCGACAGTATAAATCGCATTAGTCAGTGTTTTCGCACACATTGACCATTGTAAACTGACTTCCCAGTTGAAAAAGTTTTACTTCGGAATAATTTATTTAGAATCTTATAGATGATGCCTAATATGTAAAGGCACAAAACATAATATGAGTCCATTAACCAAACCTAGACATAGTGGCAGTACCTGAGGATACTGAGCAACTGAAAAGTAATATTACAGGTAATTACGTTCAAACTTTTAATTGCTAATGTTTCAACTGTGCTTGTCTACTAATACATTTACACTGATATGAACCATTGGGACTTTCGTTTGAGAATCTTAACATCACTACAAACTTACTAATTCTCTTTATGTTACATCAGCTAAGACTCAATATCGAATAAAAATATCAGCAAAATCACAATAATTATAAAATTTCTATTAATCCTTGAGGATGGGCTTAGTACTGAAGCAGTTTATGTGATAAGATTATAATTAGTGAGCGTATTGTGCCCCAATAAACAGCAATGTGTTTGCCTATTTTCACCATATCGAGTTATCTTTGAAGAGGTGTGGCCCTGTGCGACATTAAACATCAGTGCACAGTCTATGAGTGTCTATAGTTTTCATTGAAAATCAACATTAACACATGCTTTCTTTAATTGGCCACTAGTGATTCCTGTTGGATGATAACTGGATCGGTTCAATGACTGTTCACTCAAAATGATTACTCGCTACTTCCAACTAGGTATCCTTCTACTGATCTACACACTCATTCACTCGATCGTCGCTTGGTCTGGTCCCAATGGACGCGTAGGTATTCATCCCAGTAGCACTTTGCGACTATTACAATTGATTCACACGCACGGTGATCGCACTCCAAGTCATTTTGTACATAACGACCCATTTGGAGATGTGTCCAAGTTTTGGCCGGAAGGCATTGGTCAGCTGACTATTCGAGGTGTGTTTCGGAGCTTCACCAATCATGTATACTAACTCCATGCCAACACAGGTCAAAATCAAATGTATCAAGTTGGGGAATTTTTCCGCAATGCTTATCGCGACTTTCTTCAACAAAGAGCTACCATTCTTTCTGACTATATAAAAGTGCAAAGTTCAGGTTCACGGAGATGTCTTGAAAGTGCTTCTGCTCTAGTGACAGGTCTCATTGGAGGCAATCATGAAAAGAACAATGACTTAAAGACATCCCCAAACCTGGATCCTTACTGGAATTTGACTAAGTACTGGGCTCCTGTGCCAATTCGCTCTGTATACCCTAAAGGATCTGACTCAATGTTGGACTTGAATCCTTACTGTCCCAACGCGGAACTTGAATTTGCCGATATGCAGTGTCTTGATCCCCGCATCAACCTTATTTACAGCGACAATCAGGAGTTTTTTGTTGAAATCTCCAAGTATGCTGGTGAAACAATCAATACTCTTAAAGATGTCAATGAGTTGTATCGTGAGCTATTCATTGAGAGACAACACCAATACCACTGGTGGAAGGAGCCTTACCAAATCTGGACTGAAGACTATGAAACATATGCTATCACACGACTACGTGAGCTATCGCAGCTTTACTGGACGGTTCAATTTGACAATAGGTAAAACTAAAAGACCGATATGTTAAAATGTAAAAATGCTAACTAATTAGTCTTGCAGGAGAATTCAGCGACTATTTGGAGGAGAGTTGATTCGACAAATCAATGAGAATATTCGAAGTTATGTGAACGGTACCAATCGAGAGACACGCCTCTATATCTACTCGACGCATGACTCGAAACTTGTTTCAATCTTGCAAGCCTTTGGTGTCTATAATCGAAATCTCATTCCACCGGGTGCAACCATTGTTGTAGAGTTGCATCAGAAAGTTCCCTTGTTGACGCATCTCAGTGACTACTATCTACGTTTCTACTATTTCAACGAAACTTACACCAATGACTGGGCATATGAGTTAAAACCCAAAGTGTGTGACCACCCAAGTGAGGCTGGCTCAGCAAACATACAGTGTCCTCTCAACACATACCTGTCCAGTGCAAAGGCATTGGAGACCGCTGATTGGCACTATGAGTGTGGACTGAGAGTTCCAACTACGCCCGGATTCGCTGTCAACATTGCCTTGGTCATCACCAATACTCTCCTTCTAGTTACCATAACACTGATGGTCTCATTGCGCAATACATCGTACTTGTCAGTGGTTCTCTCTTAATGTCTTTCACCAATACGAAATACATTTCGACATAGCATTTATTGAACGTCAGTAACACTTGAGGTACCCTAGGTACACTCACGCAGTGAGCGTTGTTACTTAGTAAAATATGTCAATCCATTGATGGAGTGCTAAATTTTTTGTATGATGTGTAGAAATTGAATAGAATAACATGCAACGATGATACGTATTATATATTACAAAATTTGTACAGACTTCTCATTGAGCATATCATCCAGCTCAGGACGGAGAGCTTCGGGAAGAAACTGGCGAGCGCGGTCGTACTCCGTGCGACTCATCTTTCTACCAGGCTCAAGCTTTTCTAAGTGATATGCCAGGCCCATACGCTTCAACACTTCAAAGTCATCATGAATCTCGAATGTACTGTCAAAGTTAAACAAATACTCAGATTTGTCACGCGAAATCTCACAGTCAATCAGGGTTTTCTTGTCTGTATTTACAACAATAAAAGGTAACTTAATGATTGAGTTTGGATCGGGATTTTCTTCCATCTGATTGCGATGGATGAGATTCTTGAAGGCAATTTGTTGGATAAGCAACTCTCGCAGTTGTTGTTTCTTCATAGTAATTCGTTCCAAACGTTTGAGACGTTCTTGTTCCAGTTCGGAGCATTCCTGTTGAGCGTTGGTTGGTAGTCCAATCCACTTGATCTCTTTCTTTTCTTTGGAAATAATGTTGATGGCCATCAATACGTTGAGAGCATCGTAAACACGACGACGAATGTTCTTTTGATCGAAAGGTTCTTGATCATTACCAGTTTGGAAAGAAGCGCGACTAGCAATTGGATCAGCACTGAATTCGGCCACTAGTTCGTCAGCAACTTCGTTGTACGTGGTGGTACCTTTGTTACGCACCTTCTCACAAACCTACATTTGACAAAAATACTTGTCATGAGTAAACCAGCATCTCAAACACCAAAATGCGCACCTTCATTGAAAAATGTCGAAGGCCTTTGCCATTCTTCGAGTCCTGCTTTCTCCGTCTTGAAGATACCACCTTATGACCATTGGTGACGGAATTCTTCGGTGGTGAATGTGGTTCTTTGCTTTTTACAGCCACTGGGGCACTATAATTTGAGGAATTTTTAGATTAGCCGATTTTGTTACTATTATTATTTTAAAAGGTGAACTATGTAAACGCATACCTGACAATCAAAAGTTTCTTGCTGCCTACCCCATTGGGAGTACTAACTGAACCAAATTGTTCCATTGTTTGGTCGTTTTTTGAGTTGTTTACGAGCGACGATGAAGAACCAATTAGATTGTTCAGAGTGAAATCATTTTATGAAAACAGATTATTGACAACAAATAAACAGAAGATTTAAAGAGACCATATGCAAACTGAGACAAGTTACTAGTGGGTACTGTTTCTGTCCACTCGCGCGCGCACTTTACTAAACGACTTGATCCACACAACAACTTGACGAGATGGCTTAATTGAGTAGCCCGGTAAGGCCCGTCAAGGATGGATGGGAAGAGAAGACTACCGACACAATCCTCGGCACCCAAGATGCCTCCTTGTCAGTTTGGTTTAGGAAGTTGTGCGCCTTTACAGCTGCTTGCAGGGAGAACGAGACTAGCGCTAGAGGACTGACTGCCAGTCAAGGCAACTGCGCGCGGGGGGAAGGCAGCGCGGTGAGCGCGACGCGCGCCGAGTGACCCTTCATAGAGTGCATTACCATCCAACACCCCTCTTCGCCAATCTTTCCATTTTATATCGTTTATATGTTTTCTACCCAATTATACCAAGTGTAAGATATAATAAAAAGACTTCTAATGTCAATCTAGATGAAATGTTGAAGATATTAGAAAAGATTTGACTTAGTGCGGGATGAGGTAAGTGGGGGATAGCACCATGGAGGTGAGAAAGTGCGCATGCGCGTGTCTAGTCATGCGCGCGTGTAGCTTGAGCTAGCCGGTGGCACCGCCAGCGAGCAGAGCACTGTGCTACACAGCTGCGCGCCCTGAGCAGCCGACGATCAAATTGGCGCGAAACTAGACACAAGCTTGTGCTTCGCTCAAGCTGGCTGGCTTGTTTGGCCTTAGGAGAACCCAACACTTGTGTTCAGTGATTGCCAATATTTATGGTGACTTTCCTAGCTCATCTTTTCTAATGGCTTTTTATACTCAAGATTTGTGTACAACAACTTTTATGATTTTATCTAAAGTTGTCTATGATGCCCATAATATGTCGAAATTCTTATGTGAGAAGTTTTGTATGTAAGAGTTCGATAGTCAGTTTTTTGTACACAAGTGTTGGGTTCTTTAGTAATAGTTGACACTGTTTTTCGCCCATCCTAACGCTTTCGCGGCAGTGTAGCCTTACCGCACATCACCATGATAGAAATGAATAGACCACCTTAGGCGTCTGACGGACTTTAAAAGATGTCCAACTACAGTAATTAATGTTTCTTTTAGTGCATACTAAACTATTTATGTGATCTAATAGATCTCCTAGAGAGACTTATATATCGTAGATATTCTTATAAGGTCAGTTTTACTTCAAATATACTACTAGTTTTAAATGTAACATGCAAATGTAAATATTAAGTTTAAGAAAGAGACAAATGTGCATCGCCAAGTTAGTACGGAAATCATTAGATTATGGTTGAATTCGAGTTTGTTCTAGAGTTAATTGAGTTATTTTGTACTTGAGAAAAGCGTGACCAATTCCGCCCGCAGTAGAGCTTCGCTAATTAGGTTAGTGTATTGCGAGTGTCAGGTACCTCGATCACTACAGCTGTGTTTCTCTGACTCCAGCCGTATGGCTTAATTGAAATACGTAACATTGGTCACCAGTTTGCGTGTTCAATCAATTGACAAATCCATTCAATGCATCTATTTCTTAGACTGAACTTTATATAAAATTATGATTTTTTATATAATCTCTCCTACGTTCATCTTCTTGAGAGATATGATGATGGGACCATCATTTGTGAAAGAACTCTGTGAAATGGTTCTATGGCTATGTTGGATTGGCAGTGGTAGTGGTATATAAGACAACCACTGTTCTCTTCACCCAATAAACCCTAGCCTAGCATTAATAAAATGTCAAGCTATCTATGTCGGGCAAATGGTAGTGTAATCTTAACTCATAGGACATTTTTAGGTTATTGTGGCAAAACTTTACCCCTAGAGCAACAAAGTTAAAATTTTAACTTTAAAGCAGGTCAAGATTGTAAACCTATGTAAACCAAAATTTTACTTGGGTATTTTTACCATTGATTGTTTTTAACAAGTTAGCTTCAAGTGTGTTCTACTTAAACAATCATTGATTTAACTCAACTCAACCATTGAACTATTTAATAAACTTAAAAAACATTATTACTACAGAATATGCAATTATGAGCACTTAATGTTTTCTAAATATGAGTTATATTAAATTAATTCAGTATTTGAACCGATGAATGAAGGGTGGTTCGGATAAGAAAAAGTTTGAGTATTAGGGATTTTGATTTGAGACTTCTAAATTGATTTATAATTATAGGTCAATTATAATCACCAAAAAATTAAAAAATGACTCAAATTTTTCTTATTGTCAATAAATTTATCGAACAAATAAATGTTTTAATTTTAATATCGTAATAATGGTGTTAGATGCCACCGAAAAGACAGGTTTTCTAGTTTTACTCTGAGTAAGTCTAGCTTGCATCTTGCCTTGTATACTAAGCTTTGCACTAGGCAAACCTATTCCTCTGAACTTTTCAAAAGAACGTGTTTGCTTCCTGCTGTAAAACTTTATTTATTTTTACTTGAATTTGTTATGAATTACCTTTACTAATTTAAAGTACCAATGTAATAGTAGATGAGTGTTTGTTCTACCAGAATGGTCACTGCTTGATTCATCTAATGTAATTAGCAGTGATACTAGATAAATAGAAAAAGTGTTGTTCGTTTCCAAATGTTCTAATGGTAGCAATCAGTACCAATTGAGCATTGACTATATTGTTAATAGTGAGGTTGGGCGGAGATCTGCATTGGCGGAAATGGGCGCGAAAGACAAATCACACGGAGCCTTATTATCTTGTGACACTTCTGTCCATTCGGCTTGCCTGTAGCAAGTGATGCTACAACAGGAATTAATTTGGCAATCAATCTAGTCCAATGGAGCACCGTGTACACAAAGGATCGTCTTTTCTTTCCCCCACCCTCTATCAAGCCTTCTAAGCAGTGGGTATAGTTAGTGTGACTAGTCCTTGCCCACCGCGCGCTCATCCCTCAGCTTTATTGCTGCTCAACGCACGAGTGTTGCCGATGCCAATTGTGTTGATGTGCTGTGCAATCTCAAATCGAAAGTTTACCCAGTGGGTCTTTAATTGGTCTACGCTCTGGCTAGTGGGCACTAATACTATTGTCATTCGATCCCAATCTGCTATCGACACTTCCCGGTAGTGTTACTTCAATATGCTTCATATCGCTCTTCATAATTGTTATTGATGACTACTGAACATATTTAAGTCACGCTGCCAAAGAAAACGTTTAATTCTTTAGAGAAGAAAAACAGATGGCAAGTTGTCATAATGTCATCTTTTTACAAATGACATCACTGATCGCTTAGGATCGCATCTTCCACGCTCGTTTACTCGGTTGGTTAGTGTCAAGTGCTACATTGCCCTGCATGATATGAGTAGCTTGCTAAGATTTTACCTTTACCTACCCCGTCAAGAACAACCGAGAAATTCAAACTAAATAAAACTTTAAATGGCTAATTTGAAAGGCCTTCTTTTAATGAAAACGGTTAACAGAAAGATGTCTTGAGACGAGAATCATCATTGTGAAAGTCTCAAGAGACACATTGAGTGCATCTTAATTCAAATGATGCAGACAAACAATTATGACAATGCACCTGTACCCAACAAACTTTATGTTATGATAAAAACAGTTAGTGTTTTGACCACAGTAAAACATATACAATTTCATCATCTGACTGCAGCGAAGTGAGGCTACTTTCCATATCAGTTAATGTCACCCTAGCTTCTATTTATGTAGATGACTACTCTATTTAGAATGTCATTTAGATAGTAGCAATGAATTTAAAAGTTACTTTGAGAAAGAAGTACTAAATATTTAACGAGGTATCATTCAGATAGTGCACTGACATAGGTTCAATTTGCAATGTGATCATGATTATTAGGTCAATAAGATGTAAATGCAAGATGGTAGCTGCATTTAAATACCACACTTTTACTAGGATCATCTCGAACTTAGTGCGTCAATTTGTTGTCTTAGCGAACCAAGGTAGGCTAAGCGCGTGGCTCTGTCAGTGAGCGGCATTGGGAAACGGGTAGTGGAACGGAATGGAGTAGCAGTGCCCGAGAGGTGTCGCCGATGCCGTGTCGGGACGAGTAGCAGAGGCAAGTAACGCCGCGGCGCGCCAGAACCGATCTAGAAGTTGCCCGGTGGAGACCAAACGCTGTGGCGCGCGCTCTCTGCTCTTTTGATCATACCTAATCGAGTTCTGATACAGAATTGTTCACAGTGTTGTCCATCTTTAAGATCACTCCAATAGCACCATTGTCAGTGATTTTCCTATTAGTCTGATTATGATGCAAATTGTTTTGCATCAAACAGTGAAGCCTTGTCGAGCATGCACTACTGGCACATTGCCACCATTGCCGGTATTTTACCAAAGCACTTCTCGACTGGTCGCTCAACGTTCCCTCGTGTAACCTCTCTCTACTCACACTAATCAACCAAAAATATTTGGTAAGCTAACTTTTATCTCTGCTTATGACTTTAGCATTTGATTCTACTTGATGTTTAAAGTAACGGATCTTGACATTTAAACATGTTTCATTTATATTGATTACGGGAAGTAATATTGAAAATTAATTGACACTTTTGTAATAAGCAAGTTTTATTTACTAACTCACTCTTCAGTTTATTTTAATCAATTTCTTACATTTTATTTGGTTCTAGAAGTTAAATTCCAAATAATTAGAATGTAGATATAGAAATAACTAGTAATCATATTTTTTAAAAAGAAAAAAATATTGGTTGGTTTGTTTGATTGATTCATTTAGACGATTGCACACTCGATATGGCACGGTGGAACTCTAGTACCGGTCATCGTGCCGTGCAGCGATTTAATTAAATCGAATCATACTAACGCAGAAGCAAGTATTATTGTTAGTGCCATCAAACCAGCCAATTGTCAACTTGAACCAAATGAAATGTGCAAACATAGGGCAGGCAGTCGAAGCAGGCTGACTAGAGTTCTTGTTGAGCTGTAGCATGAGGACATGAGGACATAGTGATGCGGTGGCCCGTGAAGAGTGAGGCAGCAATGTGGACACTTGATCTATCACCATCGTTTACCGAGCAGTAGCGGTAACAAGGCACACACACATGTGCACCGGTGACCGACCATGCTCTACACTCTTCTATAACTAGTCCTTACACTTCTCTATTGGCGATATTTGTATTGAGAGCACCAATTTGAATTTCACTTTGGCCATTGTTGTTCCGGGTGGCCGTGGCGCACGTCATTCTCAACAGTAGCAGTGCAATCAATAGCGCCGGCTTGTCGAGCTTAGTTCTGTTTGCCTTGGTTGCCACCAAGCTGGTACTGCTGGTTGCCTGTCGCAACAAATGTGTGCTTTTCTTAAAAATGCACCAGTCCATAGAATGGAAATATGTAAATGGTGATTAGTGTAAACTTCACTGCTACAAAACAGCGAGACAAGTCTACATACAGTGTACCCATTGGTGAAACTGACGACATGCTCAAACTAGTTAGAAACTTGAAAATATTTATTCTTACTTGTCATGATTTGTGCATGTGGTTACCTAGAAGCCCAAATACTAACCGAGTCATGTACAAGTGAACGGATCAGATGAAAGCAAGTCTGTTGTGGAACTAATCAGCTGTCGGATGTGCACATGGTGCTTGTCAGCACATATTTAGCCTCATTGTCAACTTGCCTCTCACGAGGGTGTCATTCATAAGTTGACCCAGTGATTGGCACCATCCATCAGATAATTGGTTTAGGTTAACTGGCGCAAATGAGAGTTTAATGCCATCGCCAACGATCCTTGGTGATGGTGTGAGGATGAGTGAAGTGAGACGGATGTAGCTCATGGTAGCGTTACGCGCTTGGCATGCCGAGTCGAGTGAGGCGCTGGAGGCAAGTGGCGCGCGGCCACCTCTCTAATTCAATTATCCACTCCAGTCATTGCTGGCCATAGACCTCCATGGAGGGCACTCCCGCCGCTCACATTGATCTTAATGCTTCTCCTATCATTCCACTCACTTTATCTATCAGCCTTAATTAGCCTTTGTTTAGATTTGGCCCTATTTCTAAAGGGTGTTCCATACATTGGTTTTTTGCATTCAACTTTAATAATACAATTTATTATAATTTTTAAATGAAAACTGCTCTATTATAATAAAAATAATAGTAAAATCAACTAAAATAATCACTATAAATAAGCATTTGTCTAGTAATTGCAACTTACTAGACTTAAGTATATTCACAATGCTAACTTTAAATATCTAGCTAAAACAACTTCATTTTTTCAAAACTAACTCATGATTTAAAATTAATTGTTTTTAAATAATATTAAAAATGTTTTTATAAAAAACATCGTGCAAGCCACTCATTGGCAGCATTAGGAAAATTAGGAACTAGTTATTAGCATAATTAGAGAGTTACTCGCACTCTTAGAGTTGTTATTTACTGTACAATCAACTAACTTTTTCCCAAACTTGTTTATTGTTTTTGAAAATTTTTCAATCACAAAGTTAAGAAGTCTTTGATAACAGAAAAAAAATTTGTTATTTGTTTGTTATTAATATTGCATGCTATTCTCGATTTGATTAGGCTAAATGTGACATTGCTTTGTTTGCCCTAAACATTTGCAAATCTTTTGAGCTTTTGCTGATCAATCCAGATTAAAGCTAGGATTTTGTAAAAAGAAAGTTCAATTTTGTTTTTCTTGGGCAAAGAGTTAAATAATTTTTTATTATAAAAATCCTATACAAGAGCATGTTTAAATCAACGTTTTTGTGAAGTTTCTTTGATTTTCAGTATCGAATATATTAAGAATTCATATAAACTATCAAAGAATGTGAAACATCGATTCGTGATTGGATTTTTAATTTTGCTTTAATATTTATTTTTAGCAAGATTTTTCCTAAGACTTATTACTTTACTAATTTGCAATTATACAATTAGTCAAGTAAAATTCTATATAGAATGTTAACTGTTTATTAATTATTCTTGTTCTTACAATTAATTTTTGTTTAAAAAACAGATTCTTGATTTGCATAAAAAATAAATTTTTGACTCATTTATTGACTCATTGAGTCATTAGTAATTGTCTTGATTACTTTTTTAAAAAATCCTTCTAATTAAAATCGATGCACAAGTAAACAGCAATCGTAAAAATGTGTGAACAAATTATTGAAAAAATATTGTCATTTAGTTTCGTATATTTATAATTCATATTTTCAAAAATTATTAAATATATTAAATATTATTATAATATTAAAAATAAAGTTGTCTTATTTTTTTATCAATGATGAACTAAAATAGTCTAAAAAGTAAAAGATAGAACAGCTTTACAAATAAGTTGCAAAAATTTAACTGATTTCATACTTTACTGCTATTCAGGAGTAAAATTGAATCATAATGACATTTTTGCAGTAAATCTATGCCAAGTTGTACACTTGAGTCTAAGGTGTAGAGGGAAAGTGGCCTTGGTCAGATGGGTTTACCGCGTAGTATGCAGTTTTGGTGTGATGCAGGTCATTTGTCACTGGCATTGAGTAAACTGGGCGCTTTGAGCCTTGGAGCCAATTGACCAGTGGCACCCAGAACTGCCAATGAACCACTGCAATAGATGGTGCACACTAATCATGACTCTGCTCGCCACTTGATTCAATTCTACTTTTTCTATAGCCAAGATAAGCATCGCAGATTTGTCGAGTGTCTCCAATTGTTTGCTTTTCGAAAAATCAATATCGATTTGTACATGAAAAATGACTCATTGTAAATTCTAATCACAATCGTTGTTTCTACAAGATGAGAATGAGGCAGTTAATTAATTAAAGTCAATCAGATCAATTTAAATTTTTAAATAAGTTCACTTTGAGAAACAAATAAGTTAGCCATCAATTAGTCTTACATGTTACAGTAATTCTTTAATTGATAAATAACAAGCAATCTGTATCAAGAAAACAGAGAAAGTGAGTGGCAGTGACAAGTTAGCAGTGGACGATAGTGTTTTTCTATATGAATTGTCATAGTCCAAATAAATGGTGATTGAAAACAGAACCCATCTCCACAGTACCCGTGGGACTCTAGCCGACTTTCTGGCAAATTGTGTACTATTGCTGCTTTTCTTGATAACAATTGAGCACAAAATGAGCCATTTAACTTGCTTATCTTCCCTTGATAAATTATTTAATTTTAAAAATCCCTTTTTCTTCTTTACATTGCTCAGCTGACTCGCTTTGCAAAATAAAACAATTTTAAGTGGGAAATTTGGCTAGTTTTTTACAAAAAAATTCAATTGTTTGACACTTGTGCGTTTTTAAAAGTAATTTTCTAAATTTAACTAAAACAAGACATGTAGTAAAATTATTTCTACGTTAAGTTTGTACTGTTTGTACAGTCTGTACAGTTTGTATGGTCTAGAATATGTTTCAAAATGTTGATTGTAGACACATTTATCTTTGTTGTGTGCTTTGCTGTGTTTTTTAGTGCAATCAAAAAACCGGAATCGAAATAGTTGTGCTAGAAAACGAAAAGATCAATGTGCTCAATTGATCACCCAGTGGCACCATTAGCTCGCTGGTGTCTGTTTCGACTGTCGTTTTTGCTATTTTTTATTCTCTCCTTCCAATGCTGGTTTCGATGATCCTGAAAAGGAGATTTATGACTATTGATGGTCAAACTTACATGGGCCAATTTGAATCAAATTACTGCAACTGCATAACTTTCGCACTCGCGTGTTTGCTATTAGCAAGAGAAACTTCAACAATAAATTTGTAAATAAATAAACTAAATCTAAAGTTATTGTGCAAAAACATAATTTTTTGTTTGATTTATTATTATTGTTTGATTGTTTTATTCTTTCAATCTATTGGGTGATAAATTTGTCTCGTTAAAGTACACAAACAATTGTTAAAACCAAACTGTAAATGATAAGAAAGACTAGAATACCAATTGTTAGGGGCCAAAATCAAAAGTTAGATTAAAGCTAATTTTGCCTCCCAGTAGGATTTCAGATCAATCGATTTATTTGCCCCTTTCTTGCACAAGAGACATGTTCTAGAGACACTGTCTATTCTCGATCGTCGTGTTTCTTTTGGTGCCAGTGACTATTTGCTGAGTTAGAAACTGTCAATTATTGCTCTGGACAGTGGCGCAATGTGGTGGAATCAAGTCTTGCTTAGCGATGCAACTCTTCGATCTCTACCAGTGTGGTGTTAGATAAACGTGTTGATTTTAATGAAAATTCAATTGAATCAGTCTATTCAATTGTTGAGGCGGGTGTAGTGCAAAGCTAGGTAGGCATAAACCCTGTGTACACAATGATTTTAAACGCTACAAAAAAACTGTCAAAGACACGGACAGGCTGTCCAAACTATCGCAACAGATCGCGACTGCGCAAAATTATATTGTTTTTTATGTTATATATTTTTAAACACATATAAGTTGTATATTTCACGTTTGTTCACATTAATTGTTCGCCAATTTGTTTAAAGTTTAGCAAAATTACAAAAACATGTATATTGCATTCTCGAGAATCTGCTCTCTCAGCTAAAATAGTCGCCAATATGGCAGTTTACAGTCAAGATTTTAAAATAGTTTTCAATGTGGTGTGTGTTGGTGGTACAATTGACACCCAATACTATTACTTGGCTCGTTGAAGAGAGAGTGAGAGAAAGAGAAAGAGAGAGAGAGAGAGAGAGAGAGAATAGGTGAGTAAATCCAGCCTTAAAATTCCTCTTCTGCTCACATTTTCAGAGAAATGGTCACAAGTTACCTTGACATATCCAACTTAGGCTAAGCTTTGTTAAAATAAACAAATAAACTAAACAATCTATACCCAAACATTTTTTAAAAAACCATGCTCATATGTTTTCGTTACTAAAATTTTGCTATTACTTATTTAAATAAACTATTGACAAATTGGTTTTACATTTGACATATGACTACTTTGTGGATACGCAATGCAGGTGATAATTCATCTTCTTTATCAACCGTATTGGCAGTCACTATTTCGACTCAAAAGTAACATAACTTTGCGCAGTCGCGATTTATTCATAGTTTGGACAGTTTGTCAGTGTCTTTGACAGTTTCATCTTCACTTGCGTTTAAAATCAGCGTGTACAGACGGTGCCTCTTGGTGGTAGTGTGGCTTGTCACAGCCGCTTGCCCATTCCCACTGGAGCTTGTCCACTTGTCCTGGTGGCATCGCACGCTACTCGCAACTCGATCTCTGCCAATTTGTCTCCTCAGCCCACTGTCTCTTCCTTTTTCGCGGTATGCCGTGCAACACAACCATCGTGCCTTGCCAATCTAATCGAATGCGCATTCAAACCTTTAGGGGAAATAGCTCGCTCACTACTGCCAAAACGGCAATGGACAAGCTTTTCTCGGCATCTCAAACTCACCACTCATACTGATTCTCTTTGCCAAACTAATTGGCAAACACAGGTCATGAACAGTGCTTGAGCAACGCTTTGTTGGTTACATGTTTTTTTAATAAAATAATTTGAAATGTAACGCATATTTACCAATGTGTCTGCTTATCAATAGTGTTGACTGTTGTTTGACTAAATGTGGCGTTAAATTGCTCTACATTAGGTGCCTGGATAGGCAAATTATATATTTTTTACGATATTTTAAAAAAATTAAAAATTTATTCTATGCTCACTCAATGCCCCTTTTGCTAGAAGTGGCATGCTGTGTAGGAAGCACAATGAATTGGACTAATACGAGAGAGAGAGAGAGAGAGAGAGGCAAAAGAAGGAAATGTGGTTAGTGCACGCCGGTGATCCAAGTTGAGTGGCTCAGAGCGAGTGGTGTGCCCGCCGCCCACTAACCAGATCAGGCAATCGGTGGCTCGCACTTCTTGTGCTCCACCCGCGTTGCTCGCACACATTCAATGCACCCTTAGAAGGATTTTACAATTTAATTTATTTGATTAATCTCTTAGCATTGCGATATTGTCATTCTAAAGGCTTAAGATATTGCTAGCGGCGCATGGACATGATGGTGGTGACAAAGTGGTACCGAGTAGAAGCAGCGAGCAATTGGTTCTATTGTCACCACTCGCTGGTTGGTTCACTCAGCACTTGTGGTTAGAGTGCCTTCCAGTCAACTGAGCTCGTGTGCTTGATTGACAAGTGTATTGTGTCTTGCCATCCACCCGCACCACACGCTTACCACTTGACTTGGCCATAATCATTTTCTTTCACATATTAATTTCACTCATCGCAACTCATGTCTCACTAGCAATGCGAGCAATGTCTTCTTAACACTTGAGATATCCAACTTCTAAGCTTCTGCGTTGAGAAAAGTGTGCTATGTGAATAAGTTGCAACATTGTGCAAACCACTAAATAAAATCAACTCGGCATGTTCATTTTGCACATATGATATGTGTCAAGTGTAGTACCTGTTTGCCTTTTATGAAAATCATTCTAGGTTAATCAAAATTAATTAATTGATTTTTTTATTTTAAAAACACTATTATTTTTATAAATTAAATTGACTTATGTGCTAGTCAAATCTTGGTAGTAAATTCACTTTTCTAAATTAAATCATAATAGATAAAAATGATTAGAACACAGGTATATTTCCATTAATTTATTGTCTTGATCAAACAATGAGTAATAAAAGGTAAGGTTTGAAAAGTGGCAAGGAAGCTTTGCTAACTGGGAGAACTAGAATCAAATGAAAGTCTGACTCTCTTGCCAGTACTCCTGAATGCGTGCTTTACCTTAATGCATTTTCAATGGTAAAGTTTGCTAGCTCTCACACCGCTCTTCTGCCGAGTGCAGTTGCAAAAAGCGTTGCCTTGCGTGTGAACACATATTGATTTCCCTCGCCAAATTGAGTGGCAAAAATGAATAAATCTACAAATACAAACACTAAAGCACATAGCAAACAATGCAAATTTTCGAGTGAGCCAGTGAAAAATAGGTTGGCAAATGATAGCAACATCAAGACAACTTGCTCTATTATCCAATTTATAAACAGCATTGACAACTGAGTGCGGTTGTAGCGTAAATGTGTAAAATCTATTGGTTAACAGTAAGCAAATCGATTTGAATGTGACCCTTAATTGTAATTCGACTTGTCTTTAATATTCTTTATAAATATAATTTTACTTCTTTTTTTACACATCTGCACTTATAAAAAGATTTGAAGCGTTTATTGATCAAACCTTTACTAAAAAGTATTTGACCAATTTTATAGTTTGATATTGTTGAAAATAATAAAAAAGCTGTAGGGCAAAATAGAGAAGTTGGTGCGGTAGCGAAAAAACTTTAATTTGGTTTGCTGCGGGCTGTGGATGCTGTCATTGAGTATGCTTGAGCCGAGCCAACTTTGCCTGTCACAGCCAGAGGTATTGATCTCAGATGGGTTCCATTAGATTAAGCACGTCATAAAGGAATGGAAAATTACTTTTTAATGTTAAACAACTAGGTGTAAAAGTCAAATCAAATCAAAATTTAATTAAAAAGAACGCAAGAAGCAAGTGAACCAATTAGTCAGTTGATGATGAGCTACAAGCCATTTGCAAATGACCATCGATCACTACTTTTACTTTCCTCTACGCTTAAGTTGATTGGTTTTCTTCTACCAGCCAATTATGCAGAATATATCTAAATTTAACCCCTGTGGTGATTGCCTGATTTGCTATCAAAACTGCTATTTGGAAGCGCGGCACATAGTTTTTTCGTTTACCACTCGTTTATTGAAGTAAACCAATTATCGTCATTGCTGTTGTGAATAGAAAAAACATTGATCCAAACTTATACACTAATTGATGTTGCTGCATGTTTTATGATAATTATAATTAAACTAGCATTAAATATCAAACCAAAGATTTGAATATTAATATTAATATCGGTAAAGCAATCAATAATAATAATAAAAATGTTAAAAACTTTTACCCTATTTTATTTCCAAATCTTAGTTTAAGTTGAATATGTTTATGGCCTCTAATCAAAAATAAAATAAAAATTATCAGTGTCACAAGTTATGGTGCTTGAGCACGAGACACTAAAGCACTCTGTTGAAAACACTTCTCAATCATTGTATCTTGATTCTATTGTTTTAGACGAAGACCAATCAGCATCCGTGCGACAAATCAAATAACTGGTGACAGTATTGTGTGCTGTTCTGTGGGTATGCCTAATTTTTTTCTCCATCACAAGGTGAAGAAAGATAGATAGATGGAACCACTCAAGCAAAATCAGTTTTGCTCTATCTCAGTAATACATCACTTTGGTTCTTTATGCTCTAGTCCCTACTGGCAAAATCAATAGATTAATTAAATATTAAAATTATTTTAACTGTATACTGACATTCAATCTTTATATTTTATTCACTTTTCCTTCAGGCTACAATGTTCCACACAACCGCTTTGTCTCTACTGTACGATAATCACACGAATACAAGTGAAGTCAAGGATTGTTTGATTGAATTAGTCATTTACTATCAAGTACGTCATGCAATCAACACCATCGAGTAAAAATCAGCTTGATTTCTAATTGAAGCATGTTTTATTTATGCCACAACTCTGGCAATCAAAGTATAAGTTATGTAGATTTAACTTTGACTTGATTTATTGTAAGTTGTGAGCTGTGAGTAGACGTCAAAGCTTCTTGTCATGATTCCACTCTCAACAATACATGGACCGGAGCGGTCTGAAGTTGAAGTTAACAGCCACGAAACTAGGATAGATCAGGTGGGCAACTCGACTAGTGGTGAAGGGGTAGCACTTCGTCGGACAATGTCACCCTCACTGCCACCGCACCATCACATCCGAGCAGATGACACAAGCGAAATCGAACACTTGTCGGCACACGACAGTGTCAAGTCAAACCGACGTTACTTTTCCACCTCTTCAGATCAGCCAACGGTCTCGCTCTACCACCGCCTTATAGCTTATCTTCAGGTCAAGACAGGTCTCTATAGTTACACTTTATACTTTCTGGTCATTCTTGTTCTCGTGATTATTCTCATCGTCATTGCCTTTTTCACCTACTGGTTGTTGAGCGTCTACTATAGTCGAAAGCCTATCCCAGTCAAGACCAGTGAGTACTGTAATAAATGTACCAAATAACCATTTTTTGACTTGTACAGGTAGCTGCACTCCAATGAAGGTGACTCTGTGCCAAAAGTTTAATGTCCAATATGCGTACACGTTACTGCCAAACAAATTTGGTCAATTTGATCAAACACTCATCAACGAGAAGTTGACATCCACTTATTTGATCATCTTGGGCATCAAGTGTTACGCACTACTGCCGGTCTTCCTCTGTGCACAGTTTGCGCCACCCTGCAACGGCACAGGCCAAGCTGTGCCCATGTGTAGAAGTCTTTGCAAAGGTTTGTGCTTGGATGTTAATAACTCTTTACTTAAATGCTCACTTGACATGCAGAGGCCAAATATAGATGTAACTTCTTTTTGGATATTTTTGATATCTCCTGGCCGGATGATATCGACTGTGACTCACTCCCCGAAAGCACTGACCCTGATATTTGTGTTGGAAATCTACAAGCTCAAGAATTAAATCAATTATCTAATCGACATAGTAAGTATTTCATTAGTCTTTTTTCGATTTAACTTTATTTTTTACTATCATTTTAGTTTGTAAAGAGAATGGCTTTCGATGTGACGGCACAAGGTGTATTCCACCCAACTGGAAGTGTGATGGGTATATGGATTGTAACGATTCTACAGATGAAAAAAATTGCCACGAGTGTCGTAGTGATCAGTTTTACTGCGGCAACCAGGTTTGCATTGATCGCGAAAGTATATGCGATGGGAAAGCAGATTGTCTTGACGGACGTGATGAACGACAGTGCTGTAAGTTTGACTTCTAATTCGTTACTATATTAACGTTCACTGGTGGCCAGTCCGATTAAGTGAAACAATGGGGCTTAATGGCCATGGCAAACTACAGGTATGGAATGTGACCAACAACAATTGGGATCAAGTTTGTGGCGAAAACTGGCGAGTACCTGAGGACAGTGAGCAAGTGTGCCAGTCATTGGGTTATGAGTCTTCCAATGAAACTCGTATTCAGGATGAAACCTCCGAAGCTGGCTGGAAAGGGTTACAGTCAAAGCGGCATCGCAAGCAGATGATGCCTTTGCACACACGTCTTGCCTTTCCCGCCCAAGCACATGACGACCAGTGTGAAGACTCGGACACTAGCGTTCACCTCAAGTGCAAACATTTCAGTGAGTAGACAGTGTTCACAGACAGTGGTCACTTACTCTGCTTCTTTGCAGAGTGTGGCAAGCCATGGGCTTTTATTCCGCGTCGTCGACGCAATACACGCATTGTGGGTGGTGAAGAGTCCTACCCCGGCAAATGGCCATGGTTGGTGGCTTTCCACGGAGGACCTGCAGAAGTCTTCTTTTGTGCTGGTGTACTCATTTCCGAGTGGTGGGTGTTGACAGCAAGTCACTGTCTGGGAAAGTACGTGATTCCTACCGATTGTGCTCTAGACTCAATCTAACCTAAACTTCTAAACAGAAAAACTAATACTACTGGATGGGTGGTAAAACTTGGCGTCACGAGACGCACCTCATCACCGCTGTTTGAACGCCAAAGAGGCATTGCTAAACTTATCAAGCACCCTGGTTTTCAAATGTCTGTTGACCACTACTATTCAGATGACATTGCTTTGGTGCTGCTTGACCAAAAGGTTGAATTTGATGAGTTCCTCCGACCAGTCTGTTTGCCAGCTAATTCCAGTGTACAGTTAGAACCAGGTGGGTAATCCACGACTTTCTTTCCATCTTTTACGATAGAATTTATCACAGAAACACCGTGTTACGTAGTTGGCTGGGGAAAGCACGCCCACGATGACTATGCAGATTATCAATCGGCAATTCATGAAGTAGAAGTTCCTATTGTTTCACATAAAAAGTGCATCAAATGGTACTCCAAGCAACTACCTTATCATCCAATCCCGGACACAATGATTTGCGCCGGTTATGAGCAGGGCAAAAAAGACGCATGTCAAGGTATAGACAACAAAAAACAATCTATTTTTTAATTGTTTCAATTTTATATTAAGGTGACAGTGGAGGGCCATTACTATGCAGTAACCAGGATCAAAGCTGGTTTGTAGCAGGCATCGTATCGTGGGGAATCAACTGTGCCCAGCCACAATTGCCAGGCATTTACACCAACGTGCCCAAATATCTAGACTGGATCAAGTTGACTACCATAAGAAACAAGCGGCCTATGCCAGTGAATGCCAATCTCGACTACCAGATTCCATAGAAACCTCATTCACCACCACTCTATCTGCTGCCTTATTATCTCAACGTCTTCTTACACCTCTTTTAACCTTTACTCATTGTTACAATTTATACTTTAAAATAGAAAATTATATTTTTGCATTATTCTGCTGAGCTTGTCACGTTGTATATTGCAAGTCAAAATTAAAATAATACATAATTATTATAATTCAAGGCGGCAATAGACTGTTACTGTCACATTATCTGCGATTATCTTGGCTTTAATTCTAATGTTTTATTTATAGTCTGAAGTATAATTTAGTATTAGGTCATTTATAACAAACGTTAATTGAGATTCAAAATAGGATTGTTAGTGTTCGAAATTGTTTATCTTAAATTCTATAAATATTCTGCTTAAATTTGTGCTATTTGTCAAATTGCATGTGCAACAAATCAAATTGATTTAATCAATGGGCATTGAAAGTGATCAACCCGAATGAAGCTCAACCACAAGGGTTTGAATGTGTATTCTGCTTTATTCTACTGTGACAAGCTAACACATCTGTATTATTTGGCTTAGTCAGCTTTCTAAACATCCACTCTATAAATTGTTGGTTGTGAATCTTGTCTTACACTATCTCTCTCTCCCTCTCCCTCCCTCTCTCTCTCTCTCTCTCTCTCTCTCTCTCTCT
>DVQH01000130.1:0-43190 GCA_018231625.1 Papilio phestus
AATCAGTGTATAAGAAAGTTCCCGAACAAAAAATCTGGTTAAGTTTAGATCCATAGTTAAATAAACAAGAAGTGACAACAATACTGACCAAATGCTGTAAATTCGAATGTTCGCATATCACGTGTATCTTGAATAAGTTTTGCTCAATTGAGGTTTTACTGTACCAAAGATAGTGAATTGATAGCGTTTGTTGCCCATTTGACATGTTTTCGCATTAGCTCTAAACTTAGTGGTGACAGTGAGACACGGTCTAAACCTTAAACCAAAGAGGTAGCGAGTTCAGGTATTGCTCACTTGCTTTTCTCATTGGAAATAGATTGACTTGTGCATGCCGAGCGAGTGGCTCATAGACATTAGACGAATTGAGATGTGCTTTTAAAAAGATTATATTTTCATACCGCCTGAGAGTCACAGAGATCGAAATTGATTGCATGCACGCGCGCGCTCACGACTTGGTTGAAGTCAAATTAGAATTGTAAATAGTCAATATATGGCGGCAAAATAGATGACGCGAGCAATGGTGGTGTGTGATTGCGCTCGCGAGTGAGCGTCGACTCTAGCACCACCATGGAATATAAATATCATTTGCATTTAAATACAAATCAAAGTTCAATATGGAACTTGCGCGCGCTTTGTTCCAATAGCGGGGTGGCCTGTCTACCAATGCGCGCTCTGGGACAAAGGCGAAGTGAGAGAAGCAACACCACTACAGTCAATGTCATCAATGAAGCGCCAACGTGGCGAGGGCATAAGAGCCACCAGATTAGATTATCCTACATTCAACAACGGTAGGCAATTAGAGATGACAAAAAAGCAGTGTGGCACATCATCAATGAACATGTCAAACGGACGATGGTGACAAACGAATTCCCCAAGAGAGGGACATAAATCAAAACAGATCGTTTATCATCACAGTCCGGGGCCCAGTGTTGGCTGATGGGATGAATTATTTAATCTACAAAGACACGGGTAGACACTTTGAGCGAGGACTTTGTGAATCAAATAACCCGAATTAAATGCTCATTCATTGTTAATGAACAATGAAGCCAGTGAGGTAACTATCTACACGCCACGGCACGGCCCGAGAAGTATGATCCCTAATGAGCTGATCTGCTCTAATGACTATGACCATTCTCATTTGACCAAGTTAGAATCAGAATCGTGCAAAGTGAATCGATCGAATCGACTCTCGCCCCTGCCCTACCACGGTTTGTTTGTTTATGTGGTCGGCTTGAACATCAGTGGCTACCAGTCATCACCATTAAGACTTGCTGCAGCCATTAAACAGTGCTGCTGCCAGGTAGTCACTGCTCGCCAATCCAACCATCAAAACACACTAGGTAGCAGCTAGAAACTGACATTATTCTAATTATAATCACAGCACTGATGCCCTTCAATACCGGGTGAATTTATAAAATACTTTCTTTGTCTTTTGTGTTTCGTTAAAATAAAATTTGAAAACTGCAATACTCTTGAGATATTTAATTATTAGACATAAAATTAGCTAAAATAAGCGTGTGCCATCTAGTTTGAATATAAGTAAGATGGCAGTGAAGATCACCTGTTTCTTAGCACTCCCTCACCATTCACCATGTATCGATGGCATTACGAGGGAAGTACGTGTAATGGGCACTCATCAAAGATAGAGCATCGATTGTTCAAATGGCTCGCTGATCATCATTGTTTTTCAGTAGCATCAATTTCGTCAGATGACGAGAGCTTCAGTGACGCATCATAATTATAATGCATCAATAACTTTATTGCCAATATGCATTATCATCAGCCATCGATGCAATTGGTGGTGCGGTAGTGGCCACACAACTGAACCACCACTTCCATAACCGTGTGTAATGATAAAATTAATCCTCGTCAGACTAATGCGGCCACAGCGTGTCTGCAATCAATGCCCGGGTCCCAATCGACTACACTAAGAGCGGCGACTGCTATAATTTACAGCTATGATTTGCTTAGACGGGAAGATTATTAATTCCATTACTGATGCTGGCCACTGAGCCACTATGAAACACAGTTGATTCTCGATTTAACCAATGTAAACAATAATTTTTCTAGATTACTCAGTGACATATTTTCACACTACAAACTTTCTTAAAAATGCTTTTCTTAGATGTAGTCAAATCTCGTATATTTTTCGATTGTTGTGTATGAAAAAGAAAGTGAAGAAGTGGAGAGGAAATCGCATCACCCCGGTGCCGCAAATTGACTCACTAGCTTTGAAGCGCTTGGTCGATACATAAATTATAAATGCATTCTCGCTCGAGTCCTGTTCGAGCACAAATCCATCGTACTAATCTGACCCGAACTGCCGCCACTAGCGCGTTATAATCACAACAATATTTGCTGGCCGGACAGTCTAATAAATATCACTAGCCATTGAGAGGGCGAGTGGCAAAGTACAGTGTGCGGATTAGAGTGTGCCACCAAGACGACTGGTCAAATTACTGGACCGTTACCAGTGAGATGAAGCGCGCGCTGCCCGCTCCACTCTCACTGCCTTGCTTGAACAAATTTTAATAAAATCAAAATATTTCGATAAATTATGGCACGGATTAATTACCAATTGCCTCAACTTCTCTAATTTATGGTTCTAGTGTATACCAGACTTACCGTTTAAGTTCTTGTAATTGCTCTTGTGTGCCGCTGAAGTGCTATCGATCAGATTGTTGGCTCCGTTTGGCTTGGGATGCCCAGAAGAGAGCTCACAGTGACCGTTCAGCTTAGCCGAGGTACCATTCTCTTTCACCGGGCCCAGAGGTTCACTTCCAATCGAGTTGGGACGTTTCTTGGACGCTTGCGTCACGGTACGCTTACTAGGCTTGTCGTTCTTCTTTTCTTCGTTTTTCTTGCTTCTGCTCACTTTGACCTTTTTTTCTAACACTTTGACCGGAGACTTTAATAAGTCAACGCGCAATGGTTGTTGGTCAGTTTTGGTATCTGCCAAAATATGATTACATTAGTTAAGGTAAGAGCAGCACCAGCCGCATATGCCACTGGCTAACAGGTCAGAATCGTGAGCCTTAAGCAAACAGACACATCCCTCTCACCCACTTCTCCTTTTGCTGCCTAGTTAGTGTGTAAATTATTAATTATTCTAATTGTCTCGCCTGACAATGGTCGGTTGTCTGTTTGGCCAGAGTATGTCAACGAAAAGTTCGAAAGCTGGCAAGCAAATAGAAAGCGATCTTACCACCAAGCTGCTCAATGGCTCATTTGCTCAACTGGCACCCATGTCCAAATATGTAATGACACTACACCGCGATAGCAGTCTTTATTTGGTTTAATTTGAATTATTCTAGATCCTTTTATTACTATCGACATAATTCGCTTTTTCAACATTACGTTTATCTACCATTACCCAATGATGATAAAAATTTATCAAATTTGTAAATGTTTTATAACCAACTATAAGTAATTTGTCGAATAATTTGGATTATACAAATTTTCTTAAAACAATGAAACAAAAATACTTGATTCAAAGAAAACTCTTTAAATAAGAAGAACGTAATACAATGCAAGCCACTTTCAGGGTCAAAATGCAATACACCTTAGCAGAAAAACCTAACATCTGCTAACAAAGCGAGCCATTCCCGTAACTATTTGAAGCAATAACAAACGGTTTTGAGTCGGATCATTGGGACCCATGGCAGCATTTAAATTATAATTGTCTTTCTCTTGTAATGTTATTGGTGTCCGAGTTGTAACCAGAAGAGAGAGAGAGAGAGAAAGCAAATATTGAGTGCGGCAATAATATTAATATGGCACTTTCTGGTGATGGTGGTGGTGAGCAAATACGCTCACTAGTGTCATTACTGAGAGGGGAGCGATCTCAATCATAGTAAAATCATCAGTCGATCTTGGTGTCTCTCACTGGCCTCTAATGATTGGCCATTGGGGCACAAGGAGAGTGGCACATTAGGGTGTGAGGCAGTGCTGCAGTGGTGGGCCAATAATAGTCAACTAAGACGATGGACAACAGTGGACAACACAGCAGTATTAATGGGGGATAGTGTGCCTAACAGGCTCACTCTGACTGTCGATTTCCTGTGTTCATGTCACCCGTCGTCCTCGTCATCATGCAGTCTTCGCCGCTAATGGCACGCAACTGTCAAAGTACTCTAAAACGCAGCACTAATCCCGCGAAAAATTTCTATTTAGTGTCACTTGGAACATATACAATTTTTTGTTTAAATTAGTGAAGTTCCCGATTATATTCTAACTTTAGCTATAATTTTTATAATGAACTAGATATTCTAAGTAACCACTCTGTAAATTATAATTTATTGGCTATGAACTTGCCGAATTGCATTATTAACAAATATATATCACAAATGCAATATATCAAGCACGAAGAGAACACAATTGATGTCTGTGTTGACATTTTTTAATATAATAAAAAAATCTCTCAATTTCAATTTTTAAAATAAGCGTGCGGCGTGCAGTGTTTGGCAAGTGTCAATTGCTTGTAATGTGTGTGCTCGGGCTGCCAGCACGAGTCAGAATATGAGATATATATTAAAATGATGCGGCATTGAGTGCAGGCGACGTACGCAGTGCCAACAATGAGATTTGTAATGCAAACATGGCCCGGTTGGTGGCCCATGCTTTCTCCTTTTCTAGATCTCTCTCTCTCTCTCTCTAATATCATAATTGGAGCCAGATTGACACGTGTATCTCCACAAATCACGAGAAAGTGAGATACGCAAGCGAGCGGCAAATATGTCAATAGCGCGCCACTTCACCACGGCAAGACTAGATCAAATATTAAAATTTGTCCTTTCGCCCCCTCGCCACATGCAGGATCTAATCCTCAGTGCAAATAGAAAGAGAGAGAGAGAGAGAGAGAGAGAGAGACAACTAGCATGACAAGTGAATGAAGGAGAAGCAGCATGAGTGAGAGAGACAAACTATTGAAGCACTATCGATAGAACTACTCACCAGTTGTCGGCTCATGCACTGCCTTAGTTCCTTTGGTGGTGCGTGGTGTGGATATATCTGCAAATACAACAAAGAACATACATCACAATTAGTCATCGTAGGTAATTAAGTAAACCCATTTACGTTATTCCATCATCATCACATTCAACTTACATCCCACTTTTAGTTTACATTTAAATTATGATGGAGTCCGAATTTATTGCATATAAATTAACTGAATTACTATTAAGATTACGATCGAACTATGGGTAATTACAACTGGACTACTATACTTAAATATATATATAGTTTCTTAAGACTTCCTAGACTTAAGTTTTTAAAAAAACAAATGTTGAAAATGTAATACAATAATAACATGAATAGTAGATCTAAACGGCCAATTATTTATGTGATTGTGCCGAGTAGACATCGATTCCATCTTATCCTCGAGTGGCGATAGCTAAGTGCAAAAATTAATAAATGCAAACGAAGCATGATGTCCGGCACCGTGTGCCACTGCTTTGTCATGCTTTTCTGTCCTCTCTACAGTTCACGCAACCATAATGAAGCGGATTTGCAATCGAAAAGACAATGGGTCCAGATTGATATAAATTTGTCTTTCGCTCTGTATAACTCATGCTCTCACTTGTGCACCGAGGGTGAGCATGCAGAGAGTGAGAGATTGAGGCACTTTATGCGAGGCACCAAAAAAAGTTTATTCGTGCGTAAATTTTAATTTGCTTCGAGAATGGTAGAGAGTAAGTAGGAGAGGCATATATGATGGCCAGTGACAGTAGCTGGCCAAACACACCAGTGGACATATTGACTGGATGTGTCAATGTTGTCCTTCATCTGCATTCACGAGACGCACTCTTAACTAAGCACTACTAAATTAAAGCGTTGATTGGTCAGCATAGTGGCAATTAGGATGGCATGTCGGTGTTCATTGTGGTGTCACCTCGTCTCTCATGGCCATCAAATAGAGAGGTTGAGTAGGGTGAGTGAATGTGACCGGCACTAGAAGACCGACACCTCCCCCGCACCAACAGCGCAATGTCATCATAAATTGGTGTCCTCCTCGCATAAGACGCGCACGAGCACGACTAACGACAAGTGCCAGCACCGTAGCAAGTGACGAAATTAAATCAAAGTGATCGCTTTAATTATCAACACATGGAGCCAGTCAGAGTGGCATGAGTGGCTTCAGTGACACATTGTGCCGGCGTTTGCCAGCACATCATTGTCTCGGGTTTCCAAGGTGCAAATATTTTCGCGCAGCAGCAGAATTAATGATTCGAGTCGAGGAGGACGAGAGTGGTCGAGGCAGCCAAGTGGCACAAGTCGCTGACACCAGGAATGTAATCGGCAACTTGCCATCACTGGACCATACGTTGATGAAGGAAGCTTCACAGACTAGCAGTACAAGTGAGTTAGGGAAAGAATATGCACGCAGTTCCAGATTAGCAATGAACCAAACCAACCCTAGACAAGTTGGCTCCAACCCCAAGACTGGCATTGTTTACACTAAGCGCTTTCCACAACCATGACTTCTGTTGTGCCACCAGCCATGGTCTCTCATCGTTGGAATCCATTATAGACAAACAAATGACCCGCAATCCTTTGTCTGTCATAAACGCACCAGTGGGAAGATGAAAAATGAACCGATCCAGACTGGTCGTTTTGGCAAGCAGCTGCTTGGCCACCAATTCTCTCTCTCTTTCTGGTTAAAACCAACATACACAATCTACACTCACCAACCACCCCCACCATACCATAGGCAAGTGAGAATTTATATCATTTCGAGTTTCTTCTCGTCGCTCGACTTGGTACATTTCAATGTGTTTTTTGAATATGGTCCAAAGAGAATATAGCTTTGAATTTGAATTTTATTATCGCACATCGAAGCGAGGGAAGTGTGCACAAGCATGGTGTGCGTTAACGTAAACAAAGCTTCCAATCCATCTCGCGGCAAGATTTTGTCAAAAAGGGGGAAGGCAAGGCTCGCGCACGTCTTGGCTGGTGATACACGGCGAACGCAAGACACGAAGGCAGACAAATGTAAACCTCGTGTTTGCCGCATGCACCCAGTGAAATCGAGCTGAGAGGATTTTACAAAAAAACTGACTGATGTAAGTTGGCGCGGTCCCGTGTATATGCCACTGAGACATGGCTGTGCCACCGCTACCGACACGCTGCGATATGGCAATAATTTTCAGATGGCAATTCGTCTGCACGCCATCTCACTCCTCTGTTCCAATGTGTTGTGCCATTGGTTTTTTATTATTTTGACTCGTCTTGTCAGTGCTGCACTAACATAAACAGAGGCACAGAAGCAAGTAAAACAAACAATCCCACACCGACAGCCCGATCGACATGGAGAGACATGAGGAGGCAGAAGCCACTGCAACTTGAACCACTTCTGACATTTCTGACATGCATACATACATTTTTTGAAAATGCCCAAAAGCCAGAGTGAATGCTTGCCAATAACAAGTGTTGTATGTATCGTTTGTTCCCCACCCTGAGCATCGATTGCACTTGTGATGTGAAGTGTATGAAGGGACATTAACGGCAATTTGAACTTCTCGTGGCAAGTTCTAAGAAATAACAAACTAACGTGTTTGGTACAACAACTTTGTGTGAACCTATTTTGTTTGTATACGTGGTCCACGCTTTCACACTACGTCTGCCCTTACAATGGTTGTTCAAAATTGCCTAGGTGTGAGGGTGTCACGTGTCTAAAATTAATTCAACTTGGTAGCGGAATCAAATGAATTCTTAATAACTTTCTAAACACATGTAATCCCGGAAGTTTAAAATTTACACGCGATTTAATTTAAGGGGACCACTTTTGGTAGTACGCGTCAATGATTCCAAAAGTGACCGAGATTAAATTTGGGCTCACTTTGGCATGCGCCGCTAGTCCGCTCAAATTGCATTAGAAACGTTAATCAAACTTGAACCAAATTGAAGCCAAAATGCCGTAGAAAGAGAGTCAGATTGAAGTAGAGACCATCTGGTCCATTAGAGAGGCATCAGAGTTGAGCAAAAATGTAATTTATATCAATATGGATCAGACGAGAGAAAGAGAGAGAGAGAGAGAGAGAGAGCTGTGATGTCGTTAAACCTGCCGCGAGACAATGGGCATCAATAGTGGCGTCGATGGCATCTAGAGAAGCACTCACTTAACCTCGCAGTGGCGTTGGTGGCCATCAATTACAATGGTCGGCAATCGAGGCCTATCTCTCTCGCGTCGTCTATCAGATCGCGTTGGTTCGCGGGCCACCGATTTATTAGCGACCGCCACTCGGCGGCGAGCTCGTTCTCTCCCTCACTTCACTTAGCTCTCTATTTAACCTCTCATTTGAACCAAATGGAAGTTCCACTGGCTCGCTCTCGCTATTAGGCCTAGTGACACCGAGTCGAGGCGATCCAAATTATTATTTATGATCTGCTAACTGCAGCGAGCATGCACGCAGCAACGCATCCGATGAAAGCGAATCGGACTGACCATTGAGATGGCCAAATGATAGCAACACAGCACATGCGTTCGCGTCCTGTGTGGAAATTAATTCTCATTTCTACACTAACACATCCTGCCCTTCTGACACACGCTGACAGAATAATCAGCACTAGCTGAGCCAATTGCCCCTGTGCGGGCAAGATGCAATCACTCAAACCTGTTATGAGAGCAAAGTTGACCCAGAAGTGATGCTATCGAGTGACTATCAAATGTGTACGCTCCCCTAAGAAGCTTACACATTCCTCCTTGTGCTTACTGTCTGACACTTGATCTCTAAATAAGCCTATGGTAACTATCAAAGGGCGAGCAAAGTGGCCTGCTCCATTGATAACATAATGTCGGGGTTACATTCGTTCAGCTAAACTCACCTCACTGTTAATTGAGTACAATATAATTCGAATCGAAAGCTGCCTAATTGAAGATCACCCTGTATATTGTCAAGAAACAATAAACTTGCGTAATTTGAGCTTGTAATTAAGCAAACTCTTCCCTTCCCGCTTTTCAGTTTTTGTCTTCGATATACACCTCGGGACCGTGGACATGCGCAGTTAGCCTAGCTAGTCTCATAAATCATGCCTGCGCGCGATGCTGCTCTTAGCAAAGCAATGAGGAAAATTAATTTCCACTTTGGAGCTTTTATTATTATGAGATGGCACAAACGGGTTACGGTGACTAATTCGGTGCCACCGCGCTTGGATGAGAAAGGAAGAGAGAGAGAGAGAGAGAGAGAATGAGTGAAAACTAATCCTATTGCGACACCAAACGGAAACAGAAACGGCAGGATGAACGAGTCAATTTTGTTTTGTTTGGACTTAAGTCAATGTGGTGGCTCTGCTGCGCAACGGAGAATATATTTTCAAAATTATGATGACAATTTATAACACCGAAGAGAAGCGATGCAAGCAAGCGAAACCAGAAAGAGGATAAAGGCTTTGGAAAAATTGATACTCGGGCCCAAAGAGCGTATAAATCTTCATCACACGCGAATGAATGCAAAAGAGGTTGAGAAAGAGAGAGAGAGAGAGAGAGAGAGAGAGTTGAGCAAGCTACCGAGAGCAAGCTTATGGCCGGATTTGGTGCGTCGGTTCGAGTGGCGGCTCGATGCCACCCGATCGACAAACGCGCGTGCGACGCGTGTGGCACGTTTCGACAATTGAATTATGAATTGGACTGCTACACTCATAGCTCGTATCGTACCGGAGATCGGCGTTTAGCATACCTAGCACGATTTGAACCATTTAAAATGGCTCATGTCCAACAGACGATTCATAAGATACAAATCCACATAGCTAACTAAAACATTACCATAAAGTAATTTTATGAAAGTGCCAAAATTCAAATCTGTTATTAACCCCTAAGCTCTTTTCGGAGCGGTTCTTCTGAAGCTGCATCTTTTATGAAAAATGTTGATCGTTAATAATAATAATAATCAATCTTAAAGTGACTCTGCATTTACTCGACATGTCTGATGATTGATTGATTAGATGGCATTGTCCGGGACCGAGTGAGTTGTTTGTATCGAAGTTGCACGGTAAAGCGCCGGCGGAGATCGCTATCAGCGCCTGGGCGCTATATGGCGCGCTGATGCGGTGTTGGCACGCGGCCTGCCACTGGCGGAGATTGAGCTGGCCCGAGCGAGATGCAATTTTCATTATTAATATAATATGCTATTGCCATCGAGACAGAGCACTAGGCTAGACGAGTGGCTAATGGAATTCTCTCATATTGCCACATTCAGTACTCGGGCCAAGGGCCAGTGGACAAACAGGGAGGATAGGAGCGTGCAGTCCCAAATGCACTTTGCATGTATCGGCTCGGGCACGAGCGCATCCGAGGATGACACCAATTTGTCTCTGATTAGTCTTCTCGCACGCTCTATACTTGCTACTTCTGCATTCTGTTCCACTTGGCTTCTCTATTATTAGTTAATTTCTATTTACATTTATAATCATCGTTCGCTCGATAAAACTTTTTCTAAGCTTATTAAATTTGCACACAAGTGAGCGAGCGAGAGAGAGAGAGAAAGAGAGAGAGAGAGAGACTGCGAGAGTCGAGTGTAGCAGAAGCAAGTAGAAGCCAAAGAAATAAATCAAAAGAGGAGACCCCTCAGTGGGTCCCCATTCAAATGAACTATTTAAATATAGCCCCATCCGCCTCACAAACCCGAATCCAACTCGCGCGCGCACTTATTACACACTCACTCGGCGTGCCACAGACAGTGTGAGACTGCGAGAGACAAAGTTTGCCCAGTTTCGCTTCCTCGAGAGCTCGTCTGCCTCGCTAAGCAAATAGTGAAGCACGAGATGTGTCCCTGTGTATAAAATTATTAAATTATTAGTCTGCCACCGCCACTAATAGAAGGCTTGTTGGTTGAATGGATCGATGGCAGTGACAAAGTTGTCGAGTAAAAGTTCTCTTGAGGTTTGAGAGTGGAGTCAGCCGGGAAACTACGCGGGTCCAAGTTGAAAGCGAGAGAGAGAGAGAGAGAGAGAGAGAGAGAGACTAATCACGCTCGCGTCTATGATTTAAAGATGTAGGAGTCAAGTGCAAAGCGGGACACGGCCATTTTATGAGTGGACGAGTGAGAACTGAACCGCGCTTTTGTGCTTGGCTTGCATCACATTATGAGGGACCTGCTTAGCCAAACAGGTGAGACCATCCGGTGGTAAAAGCTAACCAACACACAGCTTAGTCAGGTGTAACATGAACTGTCACATCTGTACAAGCAAGTTGAGTCACGTTGAAAAACAGCTCGACGATAGCATCAATTGGTTTTACTTGCTTTGCAATAGCTCACGTTATGACAAACGATGACGATTGACAAACGGTTGCTAGTAGAAACACAACAATCCCATTATGATGAGTGTTTGGGTTGTGCTGATGAAGGTGGCATTAAATCGGGTGCGCAGCCGTGGGAACTTGGTGCTCTCAATGATCGAAGCTCTCGTCTTAACCACACTGGTGCAAGCTGACACCGAGTGCGAGAAAAGACAATTGCGATAAGAACAAGACGATTACGCGCCACATCGAAGCTGACTGGCGACACTGGTGAGCCAGGTAGCGAGCGATTGCCCCAATCGATTTATAGCTTAGATCGCCATCAAATAAAATTTATGACCATTTGTCATAATGAATCGAGGCACAGTCAGAAGCGACCAATCTTCAGCGCATATGACCAATCACTCCATCTCCATATAATCTTATTATTTATTTATATGCAATGTGTCGCTTTAATAACGTCTTCGTCTGGCAAAATTTGTCTCGTGAGACCCATCAACGAGCAGGCAAAAGAAAATTTAATTTTAAACACTCAACGGTAGTGTGGTGGTAGGCAGGCAGAAGATGGATTCATGAATTTCGGGTGGCCTCGTTTGCGAAAGGTCCCGAAAGTGGTCACCACCACTGAAGCTGTCAAAGTGGACAGATCGGTCTATGTGAGCGAGGTCGTGAGCGCACCGTGCCAGTCACCCAGAATAAATGCCGAGCAAGCGGGGCCATGGTGGCCCACTGCCACACTAGGTCCAGTCGATTGACTCAATGTTGATGAGCAGTGCCGAAAATACTCGGGTGGACAGCACTACAGACAGCAGCACTAAACAGTGGCAATGATCGTGACACGCGTTCTAGCTTAGTGCGGCCCACACAGTGGCATTATATACACACAAGCACAAGCAAGAACCAGCGCGCGTTTCAGGATAATTCTAGCATCGATAATTTCACTGTTCTGCCTGCCACTGACCAATTGAGATGTCAGCGGAGCCGAGTGCCGACTAAATCATACTGAGCACTGGCCTTTCACAATATGTCTCGCTCTCATTCACTTTGCGCAAACCATTTTTCCAAATGGCCTATTAGAAATATTTCTACATTCGCCTTAGTGACAGCATCACAACGACAACGACACATTTCCGATTCCGGAATCCGTTAGCATTTTAAAGGACAGACCGACTTGAACAGAAAACGGTAGTGTCCAGCACAAGGCACAAATGTCTAGCACAAATTAATGGCCAAACAATGACGGGCTAAGAAGAGAGATGACAATGCTCGGGAGCCCTTCTATTAGAATAATTACAGACACTGGTGACAGCAAATATGGCATCAGGCAGATGGGAGCTTGTGACCGCTTTACCAGCTTGGTGGGTGGATGCTACTGCCGTTGACATGAAGAATGCGAGTCCCGCTCCAGATGATCGCGCCAAGCATCTATTATTCATGAGAGTCAATCGTATCGATTGCGATTCGGTCAGACTCAATCAAAAGATCCACCAAATCCGACTTAATTAAACTTTAACATTAGCTGACCAGTGGTTACTGATCAATAGTAGCACAGCGAACTATATAGCACGCCCGGCTAGATGCATTATACCGATTAACGATCGATTGTACTCAGTGGCATTGCTCAACAAACCTTTTCTACTAGGCCACAAGTGTACGTGGTGGTAAAGAACCAAATACAATTTTTAAAATCCTCCTTCAATTTGAAATCAAAGATTAGTATTGTTGGTTTATAAGTGAACTCACCAACCCGCAAACATGTTTGTACTTGTCTTATTTAATCCTGCGGATACATTACCAGTAGTTCAAGGTCAATCAATGTTGCTGGATTGACAAATTTATTTCGGTAAAGCTCAATAAAGTCATGTTAAACAAAGACAATTCTTTGTTTCGTTAAACAGAGCCAGCAAGCAAGTAAGCTTCACAAGGTAAAGTAAAAAGTTGATCCTCGGAAATACCTAAGCAAAGCTGTGATTGATGACTAGTTTGAAGCCCTGTATGAGTTTGGAGATTTGTAACAATGAGTAGAGCCACTAGTGCACCAGTCAGTGGGCAGACCCTTCGCTTGCTTGACGAGGTGAGCATGCTTGGAAATCACGATCACTGATACGTGTAGTTTGAATGAAAAATTGCCAAACTAGCACTGGAGCCACTCTCTATAGGCTAACAACATTAATCATACACACCTAGGTCATTTCGCAAGAAATGACCATTTTGAAAGCACGCGGCTTGATTTGGAGAAAACACTACTGGTCAAATCAACTACATTCGAATCATTTGGTCGGCCGAGATTAACAGACAGACACACTGGCCAATTGCATCGGCCGACCAAGCACGGCACCGGGCACGAGACAGACCGAGACGATCAATAATAGATGAGCCAGTGCCGGTTGGCGGTACGCCGGCAAGATTTGCCCAGGCCAGATATGTCTCCGCAAGCGTGCCGACTCGCCTAGTCCTGACTTGTTCGAGTCTTAATTAAAACACAAGTCACTGCATACATCGATCCGAAGCATGAGTTATAGCCACTGGAGTGACCTGGCTTGATCTACCAAAGCGAGGCCATACTTGGGTTAGTGAGTAGTGCCAGCGCCCGGCACAATGCATCATCGATCGCGGAAGAAAGCACTCGTCTCCCTCGAACAATGCCACCAAGCTGCACCTTTCGCGCCAGACTTAATCAATGTACGCTTGCTCTAGGCTTATATATAGATGTTGGAGAAGAGATGCCCAACCGAGGGGTGACCGTGCATGCACATTACGTACCAAGCATCGGTGGCAGGTGCTGGTCCCATCTCGCACCGGCATCAATCACCCTCGCCTTCTTCACACTTTTCCCAAAGCAATGCCCCCTAACTTTAATGTCAATCGTTCGTTTTTCAAATCTCTACTTGGAGAGAAACTATTTACAACACGACATTTTGTTTATTATAAAAAATCCTCGCAATTGTAAATAAATGCAATCGACAAGTAAGTTTTCATATCATGATTTTATGCGTTTTTAGTTTCACAATAAAATTTACTTTCAGAAAATTCCCCTGTTTTTTAATTAAGTAGAATTTTAATGTGTTATGAAAAATTGTTAGTCAAACACATTTTTTGGCAAGCTACAGCTTTTTTTGCTTTTAGATGACAAAAAATTCTTCAGCCTTGAAAGTACATTCTCATGCAATCTATCTGTTCAAAAAGTGTCTGGTAGTGATCGGAAAGTTATTGAAAAAGCAGTTAACCTAAAAAACTAGTCTAATATATAGTTGAGAGAGCAATCTATATATAGCAGTGTAGTGGTTGTGATGCCATTCAATCCATAATTCATATGTGTGGTAGATAGAGTTGGCAGAGAAATAGAGGTAGTGGTAGTGGTATTGTAGTGGGTAACGAGCCAGTCCGTCCCCTTCTGGCGCGCATGTTGCTTATGAATCATAATGATAACTTGTGAGCAGTGACTGCCAGTGAGTGAATGACACCATGGGACGCCTCTCGCGGTGCGCTCAGTGCACCACTGGCTGGCGCGAGGAGCGTGGTGAGAGCACCACTGCGTTGAGCTTGCCAGAGGTGGGCTATCTGGCCAATTCATAATGCGCCCTGTCGGTGCGGTGCGCCACCCAACAACGCACCACTAGCCATTGCCACCGCCAGATGACGAACTTTGACGCTCCAGACTAATGGCACGAGCACCAAACTAAAAATAGACCTAGGCTCGTGTAGTCATAAATATAAAAAAGGCACTCGTCCTTGCAAAGAGTTGTCCCTGGCGAGGGGGCGTGATGGACGGTCCTCACTTGTCCTGTCATCGACTGTGCGCGGCCAAAAGGTGACCATTGCACTAATGGCAACCACTGATTAGCGATCGAGTCACTCGGGTCCAAGGCAATCTTTGCATAAATTATGCTTGACAGAAGACGAAATGCATACTCTGGTCACTAATTGAACCTACCGAACGTCTAGAATGTGAAGCAAGAAGTGTCTTGGCATGGCTAACTCACTTTTGCCAGAAGCCAGTGGAAACCGTGAAAAAGTATGTGCACGTCATGAGAACATAAATCATAGGGCCCGGTGGCACAGTGCGCTTCAGTGCTCGTTTGTTCGACTCGCCCGAGACACTTGACATGCTTTGATTTATCCTGGCGAAGAAATTAATTTGATTTGTTTATTTCTCATTTATATTTGTCTCTGTCTTTGGCTTAGTTGAGCCGAGTCATCTGTACAGCTGTGTGTAGAGTGCCAGATCAACAGTGTGCTTACTTGGTGCCAAGAGGACAGTGTGCGCGCGATCAATCTCCACCAGTCTCGGTGAGCTTCGTGAAGATGGCCAACTCTCTACTCTCGATGTTGTCGTGTGGGTATCAATCAAGCCAGCCAGATGATCACTCGAGCGATGAGTCGAGTCAAGAATTTAATTTTCAGGAATGCATTTTGAGCAATCGGCGCCGGTGGCACTCACCACTCAACCTGTTGACCTACGCGAGCAGGCGAGCGCCCGCGCGCGCAACCTCTATCGAATGGGGGTCTTATCTGGGGGCAGTGAGCTGGCCAGCGCAGGTGAGCACAAGAAAAATGGAACTAATCACTCGGGCTACAATTGCCTTATCTGGATAGCATAAATTAAAACTCCCAACAAACTCGCATCAAGCGCACAAATGCATAGTGGAGAGATAAATCATCAAAAGACATACACACCGACTCGACTAAACCTTAGCTGGTTACAATCTAGCAGCTCGGCTCAGCTCGAGAACGTCGATTGTACTCCGGCGAGGTGATCGCATTAATCAAAACATAAACCGAAAGCTCAGTGAGATCGGTATCTGTGCGTCTGCTTGTGTGTCGATGTGAGTGTTGTGGCGGAGGATTAATTCGCGCCCGGTGTTAACATCGAATTGCATTTCTCGTTGACTCGAGGAATGGATGGATGATTTGTGTAGTAGTTAGACGGCAGGTGAACGACCTGGTTAGCATTCGATTGATCATCGCCTATATGACGATGGACTCACAGGTGCCTAGCTATAGGGGCATAGTGGGTGCTTCAGTTTGGTGAATCCACTTCTGGTGCATCGTAATACTGAACGCGGTGGTAATAAATGGCCAGCCGGCTAGGTGAGTGGCCATCAATCTGGCGCCCGCATCGCAACACCACCTCTACCCTCTACCACCAACACTGGCCTATGGGGTGGGCAAGTTACCTTAAGTATGATTAATCGAGCTGCCATTAATCAAAATTACTAAGTGTAAATTTTGTCTCGCTCTCACCATCGCGGCGTGAACCAGTACACCAAAGTGCCATTTATCTGACAGAGCATCTATAACGCACAGTCATGTTTTAAATTATGACCACCAATCGACACACATTGCCCGAGTGGTAATAACATATTTCAACCAAATTGCGTCTCAACAAATAGCGAACAGGAAGGGAGCATCAATACAAAATCTCTTGGAACTAATGGACAGTCATTTTTGCTGGTAGTCGAATCATCGAGCCTTTGCCAGATTCAAGAAAATGATCTCCACGCGCCGAATCACTGGTTGGTGAATGGCCCAGTAGGCGGTGTTTAGCCAGTGAACAGGCTAAGTCTAATGTCACCACCTCGATGCCTTGGACTAATGTCCGTGTCCGGTCACATATATCATCGGGGGTAAGCCGAGCCCAGATAGTAGGACAGCAATCTCGCTCTCCAAGAGCAATGAGCATGCCAAATCAATGATCGACTGGACATGCCATTGGCCGTTCTACAGCTGCCACAGTCCAATCTAGCACGTTCACCGTACCAACGGACCCAAGCTCGGTTTGTACAATTATTAAAATTAAAATCACTATAACGCGTGATCGGTGGCTGGTCGAGAAGTATTGTTAGGTGTCATTGACCAACATGGCACTCGATCGCCACTGGACCATATGCACATGTGCGCAAACAGGCCACAGTTTCAACAGTGGTTGCTGCATTGCAGTCACTGACTTTGCCTATGCAAAAACTTTGTGATGAAGATTCGAACAAACAAGTTACTTTGTCATATGGGCAACAGTTGACTTGTTTGCCAGTGGCAGTGTGTGCAAGTTTGCACGAGAAAAGCCAAGCAGGCGCCGTCAGAAGACAAATGCACGTCGATCGGTGACGATGAAGGAGAATGGCAAGAGCAGGCTGGACCGAGCGGCGAGTGCGGTGTCATAAAGGGCAAATTTATTGGCATACATCGTGGTGACTGAGCCAGTCGCGCCAGCTTTGAAGGTCTCGTCACTAGCACGCTAGGCCAGGCCTTGCCAAAGTGTGAATGGAGCCAGAGATTTTGCATGAAAGGAAATATCGATAATCGGAGAGAGGTCAGGCACTGGTCGACTCGCATGAGAGATAGTGGTTGGAGCAGGGTGACAACTCGGCCGCGCCAGTTGGCCAGTGACAGGCTCGGTGCTCATTAGGAAGTGCCACAGAAGCGAGCAGATCCCAGCACAACCTAAACAACCGTGGCATTGACAGACCATAACTAACCTGGTCCGTGATTATAGGCCTCTCTAACCTGTGAAAGTTGCGAGTCATGTGAGTCATAATTCATAATCGCGCAACACTGAGCAGTGGGTGCCTGCGGCACTATATCTCCCTGCGCCAGCTACATTAACATTTTTGCAAACGCGATTAGCGTAACGGACGATACATGACAAGAAATCACAAAGTTGCAAGAAGTAATGCTGAACCTTGGCTCGCGTTTGACATGAAAAAATGTCGATTGTTGACTGAGGAAACATTTTTACGAGCCACTACTCGTCGTCATGTTTCGGATGTCAAGCGAGTGAGAACGGCAGAGAATCGTAACGTGACACTTGGTGAATAGGGACAAGTGAGCTGACCAATAAACATACCCATCAATGTGCCATAATCGTCTGGCAGACATGGCGAGGGTGACACCATCAGGGCGATGTCATCCGAAGCGGCTGGTCATCCTATGTGCTAAACAGCTCGAGGATTAAAGCGAGAACCAATATAAAAGTGACACATCGGAAAAAGTGAAAACAAGATGATCGCCTTGTCTTTGCTTGGTTGGTCAGATCGAGATTTATCGGCCCACTGCGTCTGCGTCAGTCTGGGTAACAGTATAAATTATTTATGATATCGATTTCAGCATGAAAGATACCAATAAAAAACACCAGTGAGAGACAGAAGACAGAATTGGCCCATTGGCCAGTGCGACCACTTGACTTTTAGCAAGATTTGTGGCGGCGACGCACCAAGCAAGTTGCCTCTGGCGATCTACACTAGTGGTACCAACCTATTTAGCGTGTATTTGCAAAAATAACCACTCGGACAATGCCTAAGATTCGAGACAGTGGTAGGCTATCAAAGATTGCGACCTGATTGACCCAGTGTCACCGTAAGCCCGAAGGCTTGAAGTGATCGGATGCGCTAGCAGAGTGTTTGTTTTGCTTGTCACGCCTGCCAAAGAGAGGACTTGTTGGCTCACACTCTGCTCGAGTGATGATCGGGCATCATCGTCAGTCAACGATCAAGCACTTGGGACTAGAGAGTGAAGCAGACAATAGAGCAAAGAAGCAGACAAGCAGCCGACAGGCTAATAGCTAGGTTGAGATTGCACAGAAGCACGTTGGGCACATTGTCAGAATGGCGCGGTGCCGGTGGTGCTTCTCTTGTTCGCATTTGTTTACTCCACTCGGCACGACGACCACCGCCAACGAGTGATTCGCTTGCCAGAATCATCGACCGCGCGCCGTCGTTATTATCTGCTCCACTTGTCATGCGATGGTGGGAGTGAGGGAGCGAGCGAGCAGATGAGCTATGAAGTCATATTGCACCAGCCGTCAGTGTGATGGGCCGAGCTCGCGCGAGTCGGCTAGCCAAGCAGACTCGGAACTGTCACCGCGTGACAGCAACCAACGCAGCCATTCTCACCTTGGCCTGAGAAC
This sequence comes from Papilio phestus, assembly GCA_018231625.1. NCBI lineage: Eukaryota > Metazoa > Arthropoda > Insecta > Lepidoptera > Papilionidae > Papilio > Papilio phestus. The sequence goes on from DVQH01000130.1 coordinate 19,137, forward strand.
CAACATCGCCAATTGTGTGCTTGTCTTCACCACAATTGCTAGCACAATGAGTCCTACCAAAAAGTATCACTTTAATTAAATTTGCTTATATTGTCTCCTCGATGGCTCAGTTAGCGCGCGTTGTAAGCGGTGCATGTCTCACAGCACCGATGACAATTAACGCGTCGTAGTGGTCAGTGGATCTCGTACAAACAGCATCGTTCGCGCGCCATAGGCAGCTGAACCGGGGACACATTTCACACACTGCTAGGCACCCGATGGCTTCCGGACGGGGGGCCGTACGCGCCACTCATCAGACCAAAGAGCGATTCCTGTGAGAGAGGCGCGCGGCTAGCAGCAGAACGGTCCACTGACCACCGTCGCTACCACAGCTACGACTTCCACTGGTCACCACTACCGCTCTTCTCAATGGGCAAATTAATTAGAGCATCACTAAATGTTACCTTGCACCGGGCTGGGTCCGACACAAGAGAAGTCATCACTAGAAATGGATAAGGACTGTTTGTGAATTTAATTATTTCGTCAGGTCTAGCGCTATGAAGATACCATCGAGCCATCTTGACACTTTGAGTAACCATGGTGTGTCAGTGAGCCATTCGTCGGTGGCCGATCATAAGCACCGATTGTGGATGGCGGCAACTCCCACTTCCTTCCTCCTCGGTGACAGATCGGTCTCGCAGTAGTAATAAGCAGGTTCGATGCCACCGATCGATCGATCAGGTACCCACCAACTTCTCGTGCATTGATACTTTCTCAAGTGACTGTGACTGTGAACAATCGATGATTAACCTTTGCCATTTGACAGGCCACCAAAGTGTTTCATTGTCACGGCATTCTTGTGTCAGAAGCACATGACTGCTCTGCACAGTAACTCTCATATTTCCGTCCATCAATCAGTGCGTCAATGGGTGCATCCCAAAGGCTACCAGAAAGGCTACCCTAACGAAGGGTGTCCGACTGTGCGCCACTGGTGGTGGTCCGGCTCCATTCAACCCGGCACATCACTCGCCTATTCTGGTGTTATTGTTTCTCAAAATAGCGACCCAAGTGGGATTATTCACTTGCTCGATTGTCTGGCATCAATCAGACGGGCAAGCAGTGCCACCGAGCCTGGGTGGCCAGCATGGACAGCAGTAGCGTAACTCGATCCATACCCGGACCGGTAAGTAGAATCGGTCGCCACCCAGCTAGAATAACGGCACCGAATATGGCACCAAGCCAGATCCATGGATCAGAGTAGTGTAATTAAAACTGACACTATTCTTAATAATCATTAATTGAATTTTGCATATTAAATCATTGGTAAGTGAACGCGGCAAGCACAAATGAGAGCGACAAAAACAACAGAGCAGACTGAGAAGAGAAAAAGAAAGGGCAACTAGAACAGAATCAGTTCACAGCTCGCTCGGCTGAGACAATGGAAATCATCAAATGAAAATTGTAGCCTGCCAGTCCGCACCGATGACAACTTGTCACTCGACACATTGGCCCAATCGATCGAGCAAGAAAGCACCGACACCATTGACTGGGTCGGAGGAGACTCATTTCTCAGCCATGAGACACATTTTCATATGGAACCATTGTTCTCACCAGTTGACAGGTCGTCCGAGACAGCCACCTCGGTGTTGGTAACTTTTTGTCTCCCAAATCAATATGTTAATGAATCATATCGATTCTCGAGACGCATGAACGCTTACCTAGCTGACTTCCATCAGCAAACCAGCCTAGTTCGCAGTGCTTTGAGTGCTTTGACAATCAGAAATCAAACGACTACAATTATCAATTCTATCAGCTGCAATCAAACAAAGTGATGACTGTAATTGCTTATCGTTAGAAATAGAAAAAACCTTAATAAGTAGACTGATTGTGAAATCATCAGTGGATCAGCATAGATAGTTGCGAGAGTGCAAGTGTGAGCAATAGTGAAACTTATACCGATACACCTTGTGAGAGAATCGTCTTGAAAGCCAACTGGCGCGATATCCACATTGGAGGCAAATTGAATTCCACCACCGAGCTGATGCCAGGTGTCAGTCGGGGCATTGAGTGCGCATATAAATCCATACCGACCGACCGACAGACCAGTACAAGCCGACCGACCGACCAACCAACCGACATTGAGCACAAGATAAGGAGGGGTGCTGGCACTGCACCACACTTGCACACGGGCTGGCTTGCACTTATCTGGCGCACATTTATCATGTTTCCTCGCTCCTTCTTCATTTCGATTCGTTGTTTTGTCTCTACCTGCCTGGTCCGTCCGGGGTATTAGCACTTGTGGCTGTTAGTGCTCGCATTGTGCGCGCTCGAGGCCACAACCAAGACGTGACCGAACTAAATGAGCGCGCACTAGAGGCAGCACAGGTAGGTGGAAGTGGCAAGCGTCGCCGCCACTCGCCTATCTCACCGCCATATCTCCTCCTCACCACCAGAGCAGCCCCCGTATTATTTATGGGCAAAATTAATCGAATCTGAGAAAAATGTAAATCCCACTCCACACTAGCTAACTTGGTGGCAGGCCTTGAAGGGAGCCAGTTTAAGTCGTGCCACCACCACTCGACATTTGTGGGGTTTCAATTTAATTTTCATTCAAGTTCAACATTCACACAGGTCAGGCAGTACAGAGCAGTCCGCATGGAAAGTCACAGACCGACCTCCCGCTCGCAGTTTGACCAAACCAGTCGTCTTTCTATCAATTCGACTTCATAAATCAAAACTTATACACACACACTCCCTCTCTCCCTACAGTGATAAACCCAAATGGCAAAGTATAGGATTGGTGAACTGAGGCCCAAGACCGGTGGCGTGGTAGGAACCCCTTTCAGCGTGCTGATGCTGATTGATGCGGTTGATACTATCGTGATTCATGAACACAAAATGCGCCACCTTAACAAATCGACGTACTCTAGACAAGAAAGGAACAACAAAAGAGCCAAGCAAATAGAGACAAAGACTAGGATTAAACAGTCACTCACTTGAAGTAGACAGGGAAAAGACAACAAAAGATACTTCTGAAAACTAGCCAGACAATTATAAACTATGTAGAAAATTAATTAAAAAATATTTATCTTGCTTAAACGCGAATGCGTCGCATCAGACCAATTAGTAATGGCGCTCAAATCTTGTGAGCTGTTAGAGAGAAGGAGAGAGAGAGAGAGAGAGAGAAAGTGATAAGGTCTGTTCCAGACATGCCGTCGTGCAGCTTTGAGATTAGAGTGGTGAAGAGAGTTTTGCTTTAATCCGACCCGGTGACCACCTCGAGTGTCACCGATTTGACTATCGTAGAGAGACACCAATCGTACCGATTGTGATTGCCGATTGACCACCGGTGAGGCAACAGTGTCAACTACTCAACTTGGGTGTCTCCCATCCATCACATTGCAATGCTATACTACTTAACTCCATTAAGATAATTGTAAGCTCCCCACACTCCAGAGAACACATAATTGTAATTTTACAAGTTTGGTAAGTTGCTTTGTTAAGTTGTAGCCTAGTGTCACCGGACGTGCGCAATACATTACTTCAAATCAATAGAACGGATTTTAAACAAAAAATCTTAAATAATAAAGACTTCAATTGCGTAATATATCTCACTGATGATGACAAGAGATAGGTAGTTAAGGGAGTCAAACAGTCATGTTTGGTTAGTTAAATTGTCTTGTATAAAGAGAACATACAAGATAAACAAACCGCGGTTGCGCTGGTATATTCTGCAATACAGAACAAGGTGCTTCTAGATGCAACATGAACAAACAGGAGCCGATGTGTGCAGAATCTTAAACTGTCACTTAAGCGAAACAATATAGATATGCGCCGCTTGGGTAGAGAGCGGCCTAACTGGCAATAATTCATAGCGACCATGTCCTAATGGTGCCACTTTCGCCCGATAGCGCGCAAGACGAAAGTTATCGTGTCAGTGGCATCGGCCCAGACAAAGCTAGCGGTGGTCTGCACTAGCCTTAACCATCAAAATAATAAAACTGCCACCACTCAGAGATATAACTCAATTAGACGCTGGTGGCGTGGCGATATTAATAAATTAGGCCTGTTTAATAAGCTGTTAAGTAGGTACGAGGTCGAATGCTACACCGTAGCTGATACCTGAACTAAGAGCACTTAAGGTAGAGATAAGATGGCCATTATGACACAAGGCGAACAGCACCTCCAAGTGACTCGTTTGTGTCAACTCGAGGCACCATTGAGATATATGCCAGCTATTGACACTGCGCAGTGAGAGAAATCGAGTTGGCACATGAACCTAGGACCAACATTGCTCATCAATCAAAGACAAAAGTGCATATAATAATGCAGTACTGGAGATGGATTGTGCTCTCGACGTGTTCTGCGGCACTATGCAGGCAGCATGCCTCGCATAACAGTTAATTAATCACTCGAGGTAGCATCGCCGTGATTGGAGAATAGATCCTACAAACACTGAGCGGCAACATAACGTAAGATTAAGCCAGTCGACGAGACAAATGGAAGCAATATGACAACATAAAGCGACAGTGACTTCATCTCATAGCTAGTAACTACACTGACTGGCTGGCTTGCAAGTAATTGGCAGCGCGAAGCATCAGGCACGAGGCCCAAGCACCCATCAGCGTCACCGAACACGGCACATTATCACATCATTAGCATCGGTGCTTCTGATCACCATCTTCTTTTATATTATTAGCTTCGGTAGTGCCACTACGGCACAAGCCGCACTACCACTACCGCACAATCTCTTTGATTCGTGCCAGGCAGCAGCGCACATAAGGAATTTCGCATCGTGATGGATCATTTTCATATTCTCTGCCATCGTCGACAAAATTCTGCCGACGGGAGAGGCAAGTGGAGGCCAAGCTGTTCTGGTGTCTCCCAGCCTATCCACCAGTGTCATCTGCTTGTTCACTAATCGAGATCACCGCGATAGCGACCGCCACCATCTTATTTTTAGCGACCGCAACAAACAAAGCGAGGCGAATGTGTCAACACCAGGCCAAGTAATGGATGCTGCCTGCTATGGGCTAATAATAACATTATGGTTGAGATGAGTGCGCTCAATATTGCGAATTCCAAAGCACATCTCAGGCTGGCCTCTGGGCGATCCAGATACATATTTTGATGCAAACGTTCGCTACGAGAGAGAAAGCACGTGGACTGCGTGCCAAATGTGGCTACTCACGCCACCAGAGACTATTGAGCGAGAGTAAACAAGCACCAAAGCGAGCACTGAGCCGAGAGCGTGTAATTGGGTACTGCTCTCTGTTCCTACTCTCCCCATGTCGACGAGTATGGGTCACCACTGCCCGTTGCCTCGCTAAATGCAACATCTAGTAGCACAACACTTGTGAAGCAGTCCACTTTGGCATAACTGCAATATGTTTGTTTGCATTGATCAAACGTGAACGAAAGTTTACCACAAGTCTTGTAAAGCTATTTTGAAAGTAAAAATAATATTTTCCCGTTGAAGAACGATTTCATAATGCATTTTGTTCTAAAGTATTGTCAAGTTAACTTAGGCTGGAAAAGACCAATCAATTCAAAAGCAACATCCATTTCGAAGGCTTTCGAAGTTGTTTTTAAACATAGTTTCACTTATACACCAATCAGTAGGTGACATAATTCTAAGTAAATGGGCAAAAAATTAACTTTACACACTGCTTCAGAATGAAGTTTGCTACACAAAACTCAACAATCCGAGCCGATTTGGGTTTGAAACAAAAATCCGAAAAGACAGCGTGACAAACCCGCTCGGATCCCGACAACGAGTTGATTGAAAGCCCTAGTGTTGTGCTATCCATGGAGAGATGCTGCAAGAGCGCGTCGTGTTTGCTCACACACCGAGCCGAGCCCGAGTGCACCACTACTTCACGGTGGCACGCGACTGCAAGCCACGTGCTCTTCTCGCTAGCACCACCACCTCGGCTTGGCTCACACACACACATCTGGTCAGGTCCAGCAAATGCATGCATTAATTAATATATCACAAACGAACCTCTCCTTTGATTAGCGTTAGTCTGAACCGCGGCTCAAGTGAAAGCGGCTTGTGTGAGAGATCGTGCGGGCCATACCCATGTCTTCACTGAATTCAATTTCTTATAAAACAAGTGGACAAAAAACAAGTTCTGTCACAATTAAAAAGGCGACTCAGTGTCACTCAATTTGAACTGACATGCAACTACGAAGGGTTGCTACATGATGAGAAGAACCGATCACTGTAGTAGGTCCCACTAACACTCATTCACTCGTGCAAGTGTGCGCGCCAATGAAAGACCATAGTGATGCTCACTCAGCAAAACTAAGCTCTAGTATGATGATGAGAAAAGTCTCTGGTGGCATACGCACTCAGACAAGGCAAAGGCGTCAATGCAAACAGACCAAAAGGCACACTGGAGGCACATTAGCTTCGGCTTTATAAATAGATCATCGCCACAATACACTGAGAGACCTGGTGCTGGTTGGAAATGAACTTGGCAATCCACAAGTCTTGACACTCTGCTCATTGATCGCCCCGAGAAGAGATTGGTGAAACGCACAAAACTTATTGATGATTTTGGCCCGACATAGGGATTAGAGATTCACCAGTGCAATCCATATTGATGCGGCTCAGATGTGGTTACATGGTGGTGATGGTAGCGAATGATGATCTATTTAAAACTAATATATGACTGACCTCAGCAAAATTGCGGACTCGCACGAGAGGCGACGCGCAAAATATGACAGCACATCTTGGCAGCGATCCTCAGAGAGTATCATTGTTGCAACACTAGCACGAAGTTTGAATCGTTTGCCGGAGAATGGCAATGTTCTCAGCGAACTCAACGGAGAGCCAATTCAATTAGAAAAAGTGCCTCACGATCGTGTGGACTATCGGGTTAAGAACATTGGGGGTGGCAGTAGCACCAGGGAGAGTCCAACAGAACCCAAGTGAATCATGTGTGGTGGCGAATTGAATAAATCAAACGTCAACGAGCACGCCTCACATGCGACAATACATGTCAAGAGCTTGTGACAAGGCATTCTCGGTGCTTCGATTAAATTATAATCTCACACACACAAGCCGCTCAACAACGACAAATCATATTCGTCAAACGGGTCTAGCTCAATCTAATCCTTCGTCTGGTCACGACAGCACTAAAATAATCTAGCATCTGTCTGTTGAGCACAATAAAGCAAAAGAGTTGAATAAATTATTATTTCTATATCAATAATTCAGATATCTGATAGTGTTGGGGTCAGAGGTCTCCGAGGGTACTGAGAGTTCCCAATAGATCGATGCTTATCGAGCGGTTCAATGATGGAGTGAGTGACTGTGCGTCCATGTAGTCCGTACTGTAGACCCAAGGCCCCGCGAGAGTTGACCCTAGCACAAAAGAGCAGCGTGTCGTGGGGAGTGAGTCAACCAACTAACAGCGTAGTTTCGGGTTCGTTTTGTTGTGACTGGTTCGTATAAAAAATTTATTCATCCAAAGTGGGCTTGAGCTTCTCAGTGTGCAATCTAATAGAGATGCAAATGAAGAGTTAACTTACTCTGACCCGTTGAAGCTCTGCTTCGATTCAATTTGTTCAAACGCGTGGCTGGCATTGGAACCAAACCGGCAAGTTGTGAGAAGTGGATCGTAAAAAATAACAAACGAACAAGAGTGACCAGTGGTCAGTCATGCGAAAGTAGTGGGGTGGAGCACGCGCAAAGACACGTGCAGTCTGCACGAGTGGTGTTTAACATGACTAATTGGCTCAATTGTCTTATCGACGCAATGGGGACGACCGGACACTGGTCATTGTTCGACACCGCCTTGCAAACAATTCAAACTTTAAACACCCGAAAATAGAGGGGGAGAGAGAGAGAGAGTCACCAAGTGCAATGTGACACAAGACATGGATAGTGAGTGAGGGCCAATTGTATCAACTGACCAGTGACCATCGATGGGAGTAGCGCGTTTCGCTCCCAGACGGATTTGTGTGTGGCGTGTCCAATTGGAGGCAAGCATGAACTAATCGAAACTTTGCATTTTATGTTAACATTACATCAAACGCGCCATCATGTTTTCAAGACCATTCAACGGCAAGTTCACACAATTAAAGCTATCCGTCTGAACGTTTTAATTGTGAGAATCGATCGGTGTTAAATTGACACTGTGCTTCTTGTCGAGCCGCTCCATGCTTAGTTGATTGAGATGTCAGGAACTTGTCACAACGGTAGGTTGCGGCTCGGATTGCACCGATCCATCATGCCACCATCGGTGACCTTTCACCTACTCACTGAAGCCGTCATCGCGCCAGTCCATTAAGTGCTTGCGAGATGCAAGCCGAGGTAAGCAGTGCTCGCTCGCTTGCTCACTCGCGTCAATCATAAAAATAATAGACGTCATAAACGACACAACAAGCTAGAACAAAAGACCCGAGAGTGCGACCCGGCAATGCAAGTGAGAGAAAGCGAAACGAACACTTGGCTACTGCACGAGCCATGCCACTGTATTCAATTGACCTTTGAGCCCCACTGTAACGAGCGTCAGCACGTCACGTGCACGGACAATTTTAAACGATTTATAAATTTCGAAGAGTCGAGACAATGAAATCAGTTTCATAGCTCAATTGAGACATCAGAGAAAACCTTCCCGGTACTATGATAGAGACTGGGAAAAGTGAAAATAGACTCATTCAAAATCCATGTTTCAATTTCAAACAAGTTGAAACGCAATGTAGTAGGCAGTAACTCGTTAGTGCCCGATGTCAACTGTCCCTTGAACATTTCACACTAACCACTTCTAGAAATCTAATCAAATGAATCGTCAGTCAATTCAAACTAAATTAAGCTTGGGCTCCAGTACTTAGTCTCCAAACTCGTTAGTTCCATAGTACAGATCAAACTGTGCACTGTCCACCAGTTTTGCTTTCAACGCGATTTGAGTACCTAATTGGGGCGGGCAACCAACTCCAGACTATACAATTAAAACTTGCCTAAAAGTTGCCAGAACCTCGCTAGCAGTTAAGCTGAGCAGCCAGACTTGATGTGTGTACCAGATTAGGTTACGCCAAAAGCGCGCCAGTGCAACATCAATTCATAGTTTAAAGTTCACCGGCATCTCATCGCGACATCCTCTCCATAAATCTTTCATAACAATCAACTGATACGATTATTGCAATTAGATATTATTAATGAAACTCACTGCCACTGCCACTACAGACTTGTACAGAGTAAGCAAGCACTTGCCTTCATTCAATTCAGCGTCGCTGCGCACAGTTGCCAGCATAATTCCAGTAACAATTTTTGTTTATATCAATAAATTATTTAGCATGCACAAATATTATAGCTAAGTCCTGCTGCTCTTTTTCCATGTCATAATGCTCCTGACTCGCTGTTCTGACCTCTCACTCTCAATCATAATTTCATATTACACATACAGTCAAAGTATAAGACATCTGAGAGAAACTGAATGAGACATAACGGTAGAGAACAAAATTGAATGAATTATTGATTGCATCCTACGACCAACTTGGCCTTCTATTCACTGGTTTCCGTTCTAATCTCTCGTTTTCTCTTTCTTTGCTTTCTAATTATATTTCTACATCTTAACCTAACAAGAGTAAAAGAGAATTCATACTGAAAGAATAAAGTTTAGATATGACTGTCTTACAGAAGTATTCATTAATTTAATTATACTAGTAGCTAATAGTTATAGAATCAAATATATTTTCATAAATATAATAATAAATAATTTCCAAAGGACTGCTAAGCGGTAGCTACTGGTATTAGGTGTAGTCAATGTTTAAAATAGAATATTAGAAAGACCCAAAAGCCAGAGTGTAAGTGTGGAGAAGGCGTCAATGGCGGAAAGTCCCGACAGTGTGAGTCACACGCTCCAGTGGAAAGCAAAGATGACCAGTGAAGCATAGAGGTGACAAAGGGGTCTGTCTGAGCGTGTTGGTGCGACCAGTGTCACAGCAGACCACTGCAGACTAATGTAGAGCAAGGCCGAGTGCCGACCGCGGTGTGTCTCACTCTCTTGATTGTGTTCTGCTCGAGCACTTTGGTTTCAAACACACAAGTAGAGATAATCACGCCGACCAGTCTGCTACTGCTAATCCACTAGAGCGCTTTGTCTCGATGCCGCCAGCTACTGCTGAGCTCGGACAACACAGTCAAGTGAAGTCGAGTGAGCGGCTTGTGGAAGCGAAAGGCACTCCTCAGGACCAGTCGACCTTGACAAGTGATGCAAAAAGGTGGTGTCTTCACACACTGCCAACTGCTCAATTAGACACCACCTTTTTGCACGGTATGTTGAAGTCTAGGAACCAGAAGAGAAGTAAGCCGACTGGCAGACGACGCCGTCGTCAGTCACCCTCCATTTGTATACAATTAAGCTTGATCGAGCTATGGCGACAATAAATCGAAGACGCAAAGCACGAGTCAGCTTGACCAGCTGCGAGAACAATCGATCGCTGTCGCCTGAAATATGTTAAAGACTGCCACTGTGATTTATAATGATTAATCAATAATCAGTATGATACCAGACAGTCACACGATTCAATTACACTAACTAATATGGCCATAAAGAGCATCAAGTGTCGCACACAAACTCTCCTCAGTACAGATCCATACCTGCCTGTCAATTTGGAGTCAAGTGGTTAAAGCTCCAATCTGAAACTTCAAGTCAAGATAGAAAGCCACTGCTTAACCTATTTAAACAACCACAAATCGCAGTCAAATCCATCTCTTAGGATAACATCACACTCCAAGATGACCGATTAGATTACCTAAATTGTTGATTGTTTAGTCATCGCGATGAAGAGCAAAGCTTGCATAAATCACACTAGTCAACAGTGAGCGAATCTAATTCGGCTGATCTAGTGATAAGATCAGTTTCAATGTTTCATTTGACACCAGACAGTGAAAATACGAGCTAATGTTGCTTCGGCTGGATCACCTAGATGTGACCGACTAATTCGTGCGAGTGTCCTCACGATTAGTCCTCTAATTGTTGTTGGCAAGGTTGTCGTGCCTAGGCGTTGATTTACGAGGCCAGTTTGGGTGAAGTGCGCCATTTTGAAGCCAGTCATAATTTGTGGCTATTACCAGCAATGGCAGTAAGCATTCAACAGAGGGGAGACAGCGATATGAAAATGTATAATACGAATGCGATGATAGCGATAAGCAACAAGCAAGGTGGTGGTGCGGCCAGGGGCAGCTCGCGTGGACACTTCGCGCTTGCTGTACGCACATGCTTCTGCTGGCATACTGACAAAATGTTATAATTTATGCCATTGTGCACATCTCAAGTGCCACTCGTAGTTGGTTGGCTCGATGTGTGTATGAGTGTGAGTGTGTGTGTCATGTAGTGTGCGTGGACAGAACCGATCGGGCACGAGAGTCGACCGTAAATTATCGAAACGCAACTGCAAGCCTCCATCGAGGGAGGCTTCCACACACTGATTTATGGGAAAGATGGATGCGACTCGAGTGCGATCGTCACCATCAGTGCCAATCGGACTGATGCTGACACCTAGCTAAATGAGCAGCAAATGGGCAGAGCAACCAGGGACACTTACCAAGCTCTGGTTCGTTGTCGAGCTCGTCTTCGGAGGTTGCGTAGTGTTGCGGGCGAGACTGTTTGCGCCGGGACATCTCAGGTCGGACACTCCACGCCAAGACGAGACACAACACAGCACGTCACAGTGTCAGTGAGGCATCGAGTAAGTGCAGCTAGGTCGTGCCAAAGTGGGTGTAGACGTACACTGGGTTGAGACTGATGTAGACTTCAGATCAACATGACGACACTGGACAAGGTTTGTGCTAGACAATCACTTAGACGACGACCACGACCAAGGTGCAAATTTAAAATGGTGCTGCTGCGATTTCAAGGCAACGATGCCTTCCAATCACACCTTCGACCACGGTGGCCCCCACACTGTAAACAGAAAAGCAAACCGAACAAATCATCAATAAGGCAAACAAGAAAAGGAGGTATCATAAAGAGTGATAGTTTAATTAAAATATCGTAAGTTTATAGCCATCAATCGTTTCATGAGCCACATGGGCAGTGTACACAAAAAACCAATAAGAAGCATGAAGCATTACGAATATTGCCAAAATTTAATTTCTCAAGAAATGCAATCAAGTAGCGTCGACAAGTCGAGTTAACACTTGATCGCGAGTTAGAAATTTCGTGCTCAGGTATTGTTAACGCAAACACTACTGCATAGAGTGGATGTGCGCCAACAGCTAGCCACTAGTGTTATTCATTAGAGAGAGAGAGAGAGAGAGAGATAGTGACACGAGATGAGATGAAAGTGGGGAGCAGCAATCAGGCAGAGAGTTCATAATCCATACATCATCAAGAGTACGGTGGTAATGAATTGGGAGCCAGTTATGGAGCTGATGGTGCCACTCACACTGCCCGCGCACTGACGGGCTGCTAATGAAACAAACACGCGAACGGTGAGCCAGAGTGCACACTGCTCCTATCGATCGCACCAAATTAAATATTTAAAAATAATAATTTTATATCGTCATATACCTTTCATTTTGCTTGTGTATCATGAGATAAATGATAAGGGAGACCAGTGGAGCCATTGTTACAACACACACACAAACACACACCAGACATTGTGACACCAGACTGTCGGCTGGCTCGTTGGTTGGTTGCATGCAGTCAAGCAAACACTTGACAGATCGATCGAGGTTGATAGAAGCAACTGATACATAATTCTAATGACGGCATGCACCACACGAGGCAGATGCGCCACAATCAATCCAGCTATGGTATATGAAAATCGAGACAAGACACTTGACAGCCTCTATGGAAATCATTGATTCCGGACTCATCTAAACATTGTTACCAGTAAGTTAGTCTTGTCAGATACTATCAAATAATTTTCCCAGTCAATCTTGAACGAGGTAAAGATTTTAAAGATATGGTATATAATTAGAAAATTAGTGATAGTGTACAAATGCAATTAAACCTCTAATAACGTGTACAAATAGAAAAATGTATAAACAAAAAAATTGTTTTAAAAATTTTGTTACGCTTTAAATTAATTAAATAAAAAATACTTAAATTAGAGCAGAAAATAGTAATTAATCAGATCAAACTGTTAGCCAGCTGTTGAATTGATTGGTTCTATATAAGCTTCATAGAATCTAAAAAACAGAGTATTACCAGGAACAGTTTATGATGCCGAAATCTTTCTCTCTCACACACTGAACTATCGAGAAGCGAGTAGCGGCGAGAGTTGTTGCCAGCCACTATTAATATTTAATCACTCACTTGTTTGTGAGATCACATCTGCTTTAAATTTAAATTGGTACACACCGACCTGGCAGACAATCGGTCGACATGAAATTATGCGAGTCAGCGACGGTGTACTTCTCTGGCGACGGATGACTGTGGTGGATAGATGATAAGCCCAGGAGAGAAATGGTGATGGTAGCACAGCGAGAGCCTCCAACACCTATCGCCATGCCTGGCCTACGCGCTTCAGATCAATAACGATTGAGAAGAAAAAGCAAATGCAAATGTGGCTCAACCGATGGCCAGCTCGCGGCTTGTCTCATTCCCCCCTCGAGCTTGGCCACCAGTCACCATTGTACAGATGTATTATTAGTCACCAAAGTAGAGTGATGCAGATTCAGCCAATGAGCCGATCAAACATTACACTTGCTAATCAGCACGCTCATCGCAGAAGAAGCCAATTTGATGATCATCGTTCTTCTGGGCATACGGCATACGGCAAATCGTTTGAACTGTATTGGGTCATTCACACTAACCAACCTCACGGTAGCAAAATGTGATGCGGAAAGTGTGGGTTTGCGCGATAAGCAATGTTGGAAAGCAAATGACACATCGCAAGTGTCACTTTAAGGTCGTTATCAAACACTAATATTTAGATGATGATTACTTATATTCCAATTTCGTACCTATTTTCAGTTATTTACTCAAAGTTAATAAAGTGACCTTTGACAGATAGCTATTTATATATTCAAATGCGAAAAGTTCTATTCCTCAATAACAAAAGCAAAAATGAACATCCCCATATAAATGCTAAAAAACAACGTAATAATTTGTTGTTTGAATTTTGCGGTAAGATGAAGCACAGTGTGTTCTACTAATAATTCCACAACTAGTTGGCATCCCTGCTAACCAAGCATGTCAGCTGAGCGGAGTGAGAGTGCAAAGACAATAGTGGCTCGCGCGCCCTGTCCCAATCGACCAATTGTTTAGCAAGCAAACACACATCTTGCGCATGGTACACATCGCAACCCAGTCTCACTATCAGTCAGGTTAAATAAACACACATGTACAAGCAGGCACAAGTGAAGGCATTTGCCCAGTACCGATCGCGATCTATCTGCACGACAGGTCGCCACGATAAGACAGCAGGTAATGTAAGTCTGAAAGAGAGCATTGACAACCGATTAGTGGTGATCGCTATTGACACTGCTCGTGCGTTATGATATAATCACTGTCATATTAATCGTTCGATGATGAGCACTCCTCGTGAGCTTCTCTTGTTGATCAATCGAGGGGTTGGAATGCGGCAAATGGGCATGGCAGACAATCGACGAGGAAAGCGACTTTAAGTCGGCGGTCATGGCGCTGGATGGCATATGATGCGGCCAATACATATCTCGCTCACCACCGCACTGATGCTAATTGCGCCCGACATATTTCCGTAAAGGTCTCTCGCCTCACTTGCTGGCTCACCAGTGCTGTTCTGTGCCAATGGCACGGCAAGCTCGCGCATTGGAGCACCAATGCCGGTGCTCAGCCAAGAATAGCGAGTAGCAGTGGTGCTCGCACCATGTGTGATTGATGCCTAGCGCTCTCGGTGGACTCTCGTCTGGCAACCAAAAGCCAATCTCATTCGAGTCTTGTCTGACACCAGGCTTGCATGATTAATCGATGCCACCAGCACGCCAACTAGTTTCCACTTGGTTGCCTTAAAAGCCAAAGAACTCACTTGTACCAAAAATGAAATCTCCTAGCTCTTCGTATCAATAAAGAGTTTTTAATTCTTTATAAAGAAGTTTCACTTTTTTCCCGAGAGAGAAAGAGAGAGAGAGAGAAGTTGACCAAGATCTGAAGAGTAGAGAGCCCGCTAAGTAGAATAGCATCGAGACCTTGTACTTGACCTTTGCCATGCGTCACATGGATGGCTGGGTGACAAAGAAGTGCGCACAGTTCTGGTTCGGGATTCGTGTGGCTGGCGTGCGTGGCGGTGGGGCAGAGATTGCAAACCGGGTGGGGAGAATCCCTCGGCCTGTTGCCTCTCGGCCACACACCGAGGCCTTGTACTTTCTGCTTTTCAATCATAAAGCGAACCGTGCAGCCGACACACATGCACAGCTTCACTGTCGCTATGGCACTGGCACGATGACCCACCGACAACACTATGGTCAGTTGTCCATCGTAAAATCAGGCATTAAATTGAAACGACAAACCGACTATGTTCGCCAAGTGCAGAAGCTGGTGTTGAGTGACAGTGGCGAGTTGGCTAGCATGCTGACGAGCTTAGTTCTAATGGCTTGAACAAAACGGTCATTTGCATGCGTCGTAAACGCTCGGTGGACATTAGCGCACTAGCCAGTAAGGCTTCCGAAAGAACAATCGTGCTCGATCGATGACAAATCGACTCTACTGTCATAAATGCATTAATTTGTACGTCATACAACCACCAACCGAGAACGAAGCATATCTTATGACAACACTGGGGCCCTTAGGCACACTTGTCATAACTAGTCGGACACCCTTTGAGCACCCAGCCCATTGCGGACCAACTAAACGTTTCGCACTCGGTTTTGGCGTCTAGTATGATCATAACTTTGAAAGCTTTCAACTTTATCTAATAACCCTTCAAAAACAATCACCCACAGTAAAGCGGCAAACTGCAAAATGACAACAATTTATGAAATGGTGAAATCTCAAATGTCATAACATAAGCACCGAGACAAGTTCACTCAGATTCAAACCGGCATATGATCCAGTTTGTCACTCAAGAAGTATTCATTTTGCTCTAGGCGCAGTGAAGTTGATGTCCTTAACTTTGACAAAATTCACTGATGTGTCGAATAGTTTAATTTTTTATAGCTTAACTAGCGTCCAACTGGAAATCCAATGTATGCATCCATTTGTTAGATTTAGTATTTATTTCGACAGACTGCCACTGTGCGAACAACCTACCATCTTGCAGCATTTTACATGTCAAGATGTTACATGGCATACGATGTCCAGAGATTAAGTTATGTTTATTAAATCGCCACGATAAAATTGCATTATTGGTGGTTGATTGGCGACAAGCAACCAATAAAGTATTTAACGGGCAGAGGACGAATGACAAGACGCGCCAGGCCTCGGTTGGCAATCTCTCGCGCAGCGACATAAAATGTCCATCGTGAGTCAAGGTAGCAACAAGAACTCGAAACTAGCAAGTGAACAGTGAGGCGACATGCATTCTCTACGGTGATGGTCAATTTGTCGATTGTTTAGCTTGTCTCGCGTCTTTTACAGTCACAGTGTGTGTGCGGTAGTGGCGCGAATGCGCTGTGTTGCACCAGACTGACGATAAGAAGGTAGACACGGAGACGACCACCTTATCGAGTCGCCCAATCGATCCCGACTCGTCTCATGCTCACTTCGTCCCCTTTCCTTGCCCAGTATTAATACCCGATCGTTCTTATCCTCGCCATGATTTAATTTGTAGAATTAATTTGCCTGGCATCAATTGAGATTACACTAGCATCGCGCGCATCTTGGCTCAATCGTCTTCTCCGGGTGGTTTGGCCGTAGCCATTACTTTTGGGCGGCATCTCAAAGCTGTTGGATGGACAATATGTCCGTTTGTGTCGGTCGAGTCTCACGCTTAATCAGTCGGGATACCAATTAATGCGAAGCGGCACTATGTAATGAATTCGGTTGGATCAACAGCGCGCGGCGGTATCATCTGTGCGATGGCGCGCGCGTGTCGGTGTCTGTGTGATGCCGCGTCACTAGCTTCACTACCAGTGTTTACATAGACACTACAGCGTGCCATCAACAGTGCCACCGAGAGCGCCCCAAGAAGACCCAGCCAACGCCACCGCGCAACACTCGCTCGGCTACTGTCCGATTCTCAGCGCCCAAGCACCGAATATAAACACAACATCCGAGCGTAGTTTATTTCCAACTAACTGTAACTCGATAGCAAATCGAGTCAAAATTCTTCCAGATTGGTGAATGAAGATGCCGCACTTGGGTGGCTTGCAACTTCATCCCTTTATCTCTCCACACAAACAAGTATGCTAATCTAATAAGTCATTCTGCATATTGTTGCGATCATTTTATTTTATAAGTAGACATTTATGCAACTGCATCCAAACAGAGTCATTTACACAAAGAGAAATGCAAGCTAAAATTAATTTAAATATTGTAATCGTATCAAATCAACATGTTAGCTACTACTTTCTACAATATATTATATAAGTATTGAGAAAACATAAAATGGCCTAAAGCATCAAGTCAAGAATAATTTAATATTGGAATATGGTCACAACTAATAATCGAGTATGATCCCGGGAATAAGAACGATACGGCAATCGAGTTGCTAATATCGAGATGAGATCTATCCCCAAGCTAGCATCAATGCTACACCAGGCGCAGCAGATGAATAGTCCTCGTCGCGTCGTGTCTATCATCTCGCGCCATCTCGCCGCGCGGCCACTTTCTCATAAGATAGATAGACAAGTGTGACGTAAAGCTAGGCATCAATGGCATCAATAAGGTACTAGGCATCGACTTATGATAGAACAACGATTGTCAAGTTCAACTGATGAAATAACTGGGTGACGCTTGTTGCTCTTGGTGAGCCAGCTCGAAGACCATTAGCGTGGAGAGCGAGCGATTCTAGAGAAGCGTCTGCTTGGTCATCGAGAGTTTGCATGTGGCGACGAGCTGGTCGCGGCAGACCTCAAATTACTGGTTAGCCCAATCGCCCCCGGTTGTGTGCGGCACGATCGACCAAGTGGTGGCCACTTTATTAATATTAAAATAATAACAATAATTTGCATAGAGTATTTATAATTAGCGGTTTGTGGCCAGCGAACGATTCATCAGTCATCCGCCGTCGAGCCAATCTGATTACGTCTGTGTTGCTCGATGACCTTAATGCGACTAACTCTCAAAATATGTCTCTGCTCGATCGATTTCGTCCTGGTAGTGACGGTGGGAGGAGGGCAGGACATGGCGCGACTCACCTGGCTGATGGTCATTACGATGAGAGGCTAACGTGTCTGCTTGACCTGCATGATCAGGCCAGTGTTGTGCAAATTCGATTGTCGACGATGGGAACGCGGATGGCGACTGGGCGGCGCTCAGATCATGCCCAACATTCGAGAAGCCTTATGACAAATTGGCCTTGGGTGATAGGTGATGGGTCACAGCCTTGACCAATGGCAACACTACCAAACATAGGTAATTCGGTGTCACACTTTGCACGTGGGTTATAACTGACGCCGGTCGGTTGAGGCTTGACGGTTCAAAATATTGCATATGCACTGCAACAAGTTTTCCTTGTACATCACACGCCACAAGATGCAATGGGGAAATGAATTGAACTGTGTGATGAGATTATAACAATTCCAAACTATCACTGGTTACATCTGGCATCAAGTGTTCCACAATTCCGGGATGCTGCTGACAAGAAAGCACACAAGCACAGTACGCAGCGGCCTCGGCGTGTTCGCGCCTTAGCCAAAACTGACAGACTGACTCATTTGGTGCTGGCTAGATGCTGCAGTGAGTCGCGCACGCGAGTCAAGTCAGCGAGAGAGAGAGAGAGAGAGAGAGAGAGAGAGAGAGAGAGAGAACGAAAAAGAGGAAAAAGTACCCGCCTTGGATTGCAGTGAGCTTTGCCGCTAGTCGGAGAAGACCCCTGGCAGTAGGGTAGCGTAGTGAGAGAGAGAAGGTGCCCCCTTGATGGGTCGCGGAGTGGAGTGGTAGTGACTGCCCACCCAGTGGCACCCGGCGCCTAGCTCGGGCGTCACTGCTGGCGGTAGGGAGTCTCAGAGTTAGTCTGCACTGGCTCGGCAATCCACCGATGCTACTGCCGAGCGAGCGGAGAGTCCTCTTTGCGCTATGCAATGTTTGGTAAACGAAAGAGCATCGGTGCCGGTAAGCGGAGGCCATCTGGTTGAGCAATTCGAAGACACTCGCCATCATCTGTTTCATTGCCTGCATAGAATTAGCTCCCATCATAAAACAAACGTCTCTTGCCCAGAAGACTAGATGTGAATGAAATAAAAAAACATGTGCACTCTTATTTATATGAGATACATACGCCGATGTTATATTTAAAAGATTAACTAAATGAGGTCACATGTTGACCAAACTTTCATTTCCGGTATTGAGACAATCAAAAATATTTTAATTAATAAAATGAGTATGCCTGTGTGTACCCGTGTGAGTTGTGCAACTAGAATTGACTCATTGTCTGAAAGATAGTGGAAGCGATCGTAAAAAATCATATACCTTTGCTGGTGAAATGGTCAAAGACAGACAAGGAGTAGCCACTGTCAGTTCGACCGACTTCAACCGAGTCACTCTGGTGTGCAAAGCGACACTGACGCGTGCTCAAACCTAGAGCAGAACGAGAGCGAAACTTAGACTCAAGACAAGTCCACCCTAGACCACTAGGTGCTCACCAGACATCAAACTGTCGGCCATAAAACCAAAATGTACAGAATTGCCTGGAGCTACTCCTCTTGGTCGTCACTTTAGCTAGCAACACTTTGAGTTAACATTTATTTTAATTTAAACCTGAATCAAACCATTTTTATGGGGTAAAAATACTTTGGTCAATATAATAATACAAATTGTCAGCAAACTTACAAATAAAATGTCAGCATTTGGTATACTTTTTCGGAACTGGTTTTAGCACCCAGTCTTTTCAGCTCCTACTCTATCTTGAGCTCGAGAATTCCGACCGTTTTCGAGGGTTCCATCCCCTCCAACCTCTTCTGGATTTGTTCCAATCTTTGGATTCGTTTCACTCGGCTGTAGTCATCGTCTACCTCCGAGGACAAGATCAAATCGACATATTCCCCAATGTCCGACAAAGTGGAAGGGGCCTCTGATACTGATGACATGGCTCGACGGACCAAAATGAAGTACTTGCCGAGTATTGGCTGCCTCAGATCGAAAAATAACGCATACCGAAAAAGGTGGTCTCGGACGTTTAATGTGAGCCAAAAGGTAAATCAAATCTAGTACAATGCGAAGTGAGAGTGAAGTGTGAAACAAAGGCGAAGTCTACGTCACCAATGGTGCTGTATTTATACCCAAGCACTACTGGTGAGAGTTCTAATTGCCATTAGCATGACATGGTGGGTTTTGGCCTCTGTTGCTACCAACATAGAAAATTACACATTGTCCAGTATTTACTATAAGCAGTCAGTAATTATGATAAATTGCCAGTATTAAATAACTAAATAAAACATCACTATAAATGTTTTTGAGAATTATCAAGTACAGTGCTTCAAGTTGTACATGTTTCACTTTTAACCATGGCATTGTAGAAAGAGCAGCTTTCACAATGCAAAAATTGAGCATTGTTTACCTTTACCTAACATTTCAATGTGAATTCGAAAAGTAAAATTTGAAGTAATCCTGTATTAAGTTATTACATTAAGTCGTTCATTAGCTAATTTGCTCAGTGGTCATTGAAATATTTCAGAAGTACACCCAACTATCCAAACCATAAGTGACTTAACCTAACATAACCAAACTAGATTCGTCCCAAAGATAAAGTAATTTGCGCATGCGCACATTATTGTTAGGCCAGGCCATCCTTTCCAGAAGTTAATCAACCAACCGCTTGCAAAGCACTCTAATCAAAAACATTTTTTCGACAAAAATTGAAAGTAGATTCTTCAACTGGATTAACTAGATCAATTTGACAATGATTTAAGTAAAACGTGAATCTGAAACTTTTTCAATAAAAATTAAAGTCTGAAAATTCAAATTTTCGATATTTTTCATTAAAGCGATACTGATAATATTGATAAATTTATTTATTTTAATAACCACTTACTTTATTTACTGATCAAATTTTATTAAATGTTACTGACCTTATGACTATGAAGGAAAATGACAAAAAAATCAAAATTTTAAGACTCTATTTCTAAACGTAACAGGATTTTTAAAGAGTTATAACCTGGGCCCTCTTCAATCAGACAAATTGCGCTTATTAAGTCACACTAACAATTGGTGTGACTGAAAAGTTTTAAAAATTGGTAAACAACTATTAATGGTTAGTCAAAATAATATCAAATTGCAGTTCTTAAAAATTATGTACTCTTTCATTGAACAGTGCTTTTTGGTGACTAAAAATGGTCACATAAAGGGAAGAGAGGCATGAAAATTGTCACTTTTGAGTAACAAAATTCATGAACAATCTTTAAACACTTTTTTACAAGAAAGCTGGAACTAAAGCGCCGTCTGCCTAAAAAACGGTGGCAAAGCCGTCGAGGTCAAACCCGAGTTATCATAATTCGAAGGGTAATGCAAAAAAAATCGAATCGATTCGAGCGAAAATTGGAAAAGTTTGAATTCCGAATCAAATTGACTGAGAATTCGAAAATTAATGCACAAAATTCAAATCAATTTGAAATAAAATTCGAATCACAACAGTTACAATTAAATTCAAATCGGTGACGAATTTGAATCAAAACAACAAAAGTTGGATTCGAATAAGTTAAAAATTCAAATCACAACAGTTAAAGTTAGATTTGAATCGGTGATAAATTCGAATCACAGCAACGAAAGTTGAATTCGAATTAGTTAACCCTTTCGCTCCCAAAGATTATCAGTAAAAATAAGCCTTATATTGCTAATTGAATGAGCGGGACACATACGTCCCGATAGCGCTTTTGGGAACGAAAGGGTTAAGGCTTAAGCACAATGGAAGTAGCGTAACTCTCACATTAGAGAAAACGTAAATGGCAGAATATCAAAAATGACAGAACATTGAACATTGAAAACCCCGACCATTTTATTATTCATTAATATATAAGGAGAGAAAATATAAATCTGATATACTAGCAAACAGTAAAATCATGCAACCCAACAAAAAGATGTTTGAGAATCTAAATTTGAAATGTTTATTTCAAACACATTAGATTGTTTTGTGTTGATCCAATTTCCGGACAATCCCTCGCAACACGATAGTGCCATCATCATAAGATTGTTGGATGTTGCAGCAAACAAGCAGTAATTTGAGCAGCCCAAGCAATTTGTCAGATCTTTGTGATAAAATAGATTTCGCAGCCCTCTCGCTGATGACCACACGGAACCGTAGATGATATTGGTCATGTTTTCTCATTAGTGTTGGCATCGCAGCATCGCTGCACCGGTGCTAGAATGAATCAAACGCGCCACGTTCTCTCATCTGCCTCGAATCGGTCTTACTCAATTAATCTGCAGTGGAGACAATTGGAAATGAATGTGGCTAGTGGGCATCGCGCAAGTAGGACCGAGCAGAGTGCCACTAGTCGGCGGGGCTCAATTAGAGCCGCGTCGTGACACGGCTACCGCTGGCGCATCTCGATATGTCCGCCGCCCGGTGCCGCTCATTTGCATCAATGCACACTGCACACTCCACTAATTGTGCTGGCCAACAAGGTAAACAATGGACCAGAGAGGCCAGCAAGCAATGGATCATGACTGGCTGGCCATCAAGCCCTATCATTACTCGGGAACATTGATGATCGGTGGCGCGCGCAGAGTACAATAATTCGGAGATGATAAACAAGAACGTGGGGGAGAGACAATCGAACAAAGGGAGTTTGGAGCCAGCCAAATTAGACAAGCGACACACGAGCACCAAACGAGAGCCAGTGCCAGCTCGGGTCATCGAGCATAATGAAGAAGCGACCAATCGATCGATCAACGGTGGCTGTGGCAACAATCACCTCGCTCCTTGATTGACTCCACACTACTACCGCACACTTGTTCGCAACCAATGACGCGATTGCCTTGCTGTCGCCAATTTTAAATTTTCTTAATTTCAAGTTCTAATTTCAAGGTTAAGCCCGAGGTAAAGCCCGTTGATTATGTAGAGTTTCCCTATTCGTATTACATATACATTTACTACTAGGATAGGGAAATAACTTTTTAAAAATTAAATTTGCAAAAACAATTTTAAAAGTAGGAAATCATAGTTGTTGCTTGCTCCACTATCATGGGAACGAATTCAGTTTGCAAATGGAGAAAAAATGACTGCATAACTAGAGCCCTGCTAGGCCGAACTCGTGACTTATCGTTGGGGCTACAATGTAGCCAGTGAGCCATAACTACTGACACAGTTATTATAAATAGATTATGATGACTTGGATTTGAGCAATGACTGTTGACTAGCAGTGTGAGTGATAATAATCAAGCAAACTGGCGGAAATGGAATCCAACTCTCACACTCTGAACATGGTCATTAACAGTTAAGTTAACTCGACCGATGTATGAGTCTGAGAATTTCCTGCATATTACACAACAGTTATATTTTTATACTTTAAGAAATAAAACTATAAGAGTGAGTAATTGAATTTAGAAATGATAATTTGTAACAAGATTGGTTTGGTAGAGAGGAGGAAGAAGAAGAAGAATTGAAGCGAATTGAATCTAAAATTGAAACACATGGAATTTCTAATCGATCAGTGGCGGGGTGTTCTCTAATTGAACCCAACACTGATTGAGTCAGACTAGTGTGATATTAAAAATGGTGTGGTGTGAGATTGATTCAGTGGGGCGGGTAAGTGCGGTAGCGGCGAACAATAGACAATTGTGAGTGAGCTACCGTGCTCACACACCATCCACCGAGGTTCAAGTTGTCACGAAAGGTCAATTTTGGCAAAACCAAAAAACAAATGATAACGGAAACGGAAAAATGATAAAATTTTATTGAAAAATGATAAAATAAACGCCAAAATCAACTGTGTGTGTGTGGCTATATATATGTTACGGTCATTATGTGCACACTGAGCACTTCATTGTTTAAGGAAAGTAGTATAAACTTACAGTAAAAGAATCTTGGAGAAGTTGT